>PVJA010020082.1:0-37486 GCA_004027025.1 Myocastor coypus | reverse complement strand
ATCCCCTCAGGATTAAATTTGAGACCATAGACAGTACTTTGTAGAACTGTTGTTAATGTTAGCCTTCGGGACGAGTCACGGCCAATGCTTGGCCATTTTGCTTTCTGTGAAAGCCTGAGAGAATGTTTTTCTCTGGGTGACTCTGGGACCTCAGAGGAAAGGGATGGATGAACTGCAGTGCGTCTTCCCCTATTTCTTGTGGATTATGAGAGTCACTTGCATTGCAAGGCCTCACGCATCCCCCTTGGACTGGCTCTGATCTTTTTCTACAGCCAAGATATTGACAAGAGGGATTAGCATGACCTTGTAAGACCTGCAAAGGAAAGGGTCATTATTCCCCCAAAGAACCGCAGGACCTACCAACGCATCCTAGAAGAGCCAAGAACCTTACTTTTGAGATTGAATTTTAAAAAATTAACAAATATAAGTTCTACCCTCAAATTTGGAAAAGCCATTCATTATTATGACAACGTTTTTCTGAGAAATGTGGCTTATTCTATAGATTCCTACATAAGACATGGTAAAAGCTCCTGGACTAGCTCTTAGAGTGTGAAAAACCAACAACTCCCATTTTGTGAGGCAGACTTGCCATACACAATGGAGAAAATAGTAGATAAAAGATTTAAGTCTTCATTGAAGAAGGCATTTTAGTGGGGCAAATACAATTTAGGGCTGGAAATCCCAGCCAATGACTGTTCCATGGGGAAGGCTTCCAGGAACCCCATGGTGAAAACACGAAAAACTATGCCCTACAAGGGGGCACCAGCATCGCTATGTAGATCCACTGTGCCTAGGATTGAGAGTTGGCAACACAGTAATGAGCTGAGCTCACCAGTAGAGGAGCAAATGACGGATCCCAAAGCAACAGAGTGCAGAGGACCATGACCGCTGAGAAGAAGTTTGGTAGGTGGCAAACAGAATTATAAGCATGGACTTAAGAACAAAGCATTCTGGAAGCCACGTAGGAAGATCACTCCTAATTCTGTTCAGTCATCAACATTCAAGAACAGATGACTGTAAAACCAAGTGAAGTGACAATAATGAAAGGTGACTTAAAATTTCAGACTCAAAACCCCTGGTTTTGCCTCAAAGAAAAGACAGTGGTGAAGATTGTAGCAATGATCTCTCCAGTAACCTCTCAGCCTTCTCCTGAGGGATTGGCGCTCTTCTATGTGAGCAAATACTCTGTAGAGAGGTGGTTGGTTTTAAAAGACAGCTAAACACAGGTTCCAAGCTAGCACTGCCACAGAGACACAATGGGTCCCTGTGAACAAGGAGCTAGGGGAAGATGCACACAGCAGCTCATCGGTGGAATCCTGACACCCAAGAAAGAGCAGTGATGTTGTCTGAAACGTGTTAACAACTTGAAAGTGGAAACAACACAGCACTAAGCTAAACACGCTACAGACACATTAGAGGATGGGACCTTGTGTGACTGTATATATGACAAATCCACAAGTGGGCTACTGCCCTGGTCTGACTCACCGTAGGTCCATCTGATCTTTGAATACCCCAAATTATCACTGGCACAACCCCTGAATTTATAATTAGAAGAAATATCATTAACAGCTGTCACATTTCTTGAATCAGTCCTTAGCATACAGGATACACAATTATGCACCCCACACAATGATATAGTTATTCTACCTGCTACCCAGAGTGATAGTAGAGGCCAGGTCTCAGCCATCACTCCTCTGTTGGGTTGCTTCCTATGTTGCCACATGTATGGCCATATTTTTGGGAGTAGCTTTTACCCAGTTACTGACCAATGTAGCAGAGCAAAGGCCCCTACAGCCCCGCTGCGAATGGGCCATCCCAACTTCATGCTTGCCACTGGACTGGCTAAAGCACAAGACTTCTGCATGATGGCACTGACGCCTCAGTTTTTTCCTTCATCCAGTGATGCTTTCTTTCCCCCTGACTCCATAGCTGTTGGTCCCAAGATCACTCTCTGCTAACAGCCCTACACACAAATCTCCACTTCAGTTCTGTTTTGTAGGAAAAGCTACCTATGACTATTCTCTGGAAGCTGGGAGATGAATGAGAACCAGAGAAGGACCATTCAGTCCACCAGTTTGTGAAAAGAAGAGTAGCGAACCACTTGATATAGTTCTCCATTGACAGAAAATATCTTAGAAGCCTTAGGGACACATAGAAATAGAAAAATAGTTTCTGCAACTAAAAATCCATGTTTGTACTGAAGCACTCTGAAGATAAATTAGAGTACGCCCGTGCTTAAAGCCTCAAGTAGAGAAGTAGAGGATCATGTGGGGAAAAAGTGCTGAAATCGCAACAAAAAAGGGCTAACATATGGAAAATGTGAGTGAGATGGGACTTGAAGGATAGGAGGAAATTGACTTGTGCAGCAGTTTAAGAATAATATTTTCCTAAGAAAGAAGAAAAGAATACATGGGAAAGAGGAATGATCAAGTACATAATAAAAGAAGTTTCTTCGGAGCTAAATGAACACTTAAATATACAGACTAAAAGTTGTCATCCAATTCTAAGTCACACTAATGACAAAGCGATTATACCAAGTTGGACTGGGGTGGAAAATGCTTGAGCTTCAAAATTACACAAAATTTTTATAAGTTTCTAGATACAATGTAAGTGACTTGCAAAGGAAAAGAATCACTTATATCTAACTTTTAATCTGATGGAGAAAAATGGATTTATACCCAAACTATTGAGGAACAAGGGCGACCTCAAGATCATTTACTAAGATCAGATATTCGTCTCCCGGCAGAGAGCGATATTTCTTGATAGTCAAGAATTCAAAGGGTTTATCACCCCCATTTATCATTTGTGAATTGCAGTTAATAAAACATTATAATTAAGGCACAGATTTACCACAGCTGAGAATTCATGATAAGGACACAGGAGAGGAAGCGGAGATTTGTAATAACCTTGACAATACACATATGGCTAAATCTAAAAGGATAAAGATTCCTTATCAAGAAATGCTGCATATGAATTTCTAATGAAAATATTAAAGCAGTGAATAGGATATGAGAGAAGTTATAAAACTTGGGCAGGACCAAAATATTACACTGTGAATAACGTGTAGCCTTAGAGTTGGGAATTGAGAAGGAGAAGGCAAAGAATGAAAGATGACAGATGGGAAGGGAGGAAAGAGCGGAGTCCTGCCGCAGACCATGGGGCACAGCGGGCTGACTGTGCTCGGGCAGGCTGTGAACTCTTCAGGCTCTTCTGTGTATTCAGCAAATGTTCAACAAGTAAGAACAGAATGGCAAGTACATGTCACACACTGTTCTACGGACCAGGGTGCATAATATTTAACAAGATATGTTGTCTTAGTGACTTTCTACTCGTTGCTGAGACTAATAACCAACACTTAAAATCAAAGAAGGAAAGGTTTATTTAGCTCACAGTTACTGGAGGTTTTAGTCCATATTCAGCTGGCCCAAAGCTGAGAGGAACAGGGCAGAGAGCATCTAGTTCATGGAGGTGGAAAAGCAACAATCGCGACAGAGGCAACCGACCAAACAGGGCACCAGAGAGTGATAGCATCAGTCTGTCTCTCTGTCTCTCTTTATATTACATTCAGGCTCTCTGACTCAGCCTATCTGCCTTAGGCCACACCCATAATCCCAGAAGTACTCAGACCCATAATCCCATCAGCGCTAAAGCACCTAATTTCAGTGGATCATGAGTCAAGTCTCAAACTCTAGAAGTCCCCGCCCCATGATTGCATGAGGCTTTGAGGGGACAGCTAGACATAAACCATAACATCTGCAGACCCTCTGTTTTCACATGCTTGAGGTTTTAATGAAGGAGGAACAGTAAAGTCCTAATTATGTACGAATTAATTTATTAATGAAATCGTCATGTGATAATCCACTGAAGAGAAGAACCCAATATGTTGTTCAATTTCATGCACATGGAATAAGGTACTGGGCTGTGGTCCCACTGCCTGCCTGGCAAGCATAAGGTCCTGAGTTCAATTCCTGGTACCAGTGAAAACATATACAAAAAAAAAGAAAGAAGGTGCAAAGAAAGACTGAAGATGATTTCTTGAAATCTTTGCTTGTTATATGGGTGATCACTATGATGAGTGTTACAGACAGTAATTCATATTTAGATACTCTGTTCATAAAAAAACAAAGAGTTTTGTTTGCTCCTGTTTGCCAAAATTTGCAAAATAATCCTACATTTCATAGGAGAGTAGAGATAACTCTAAAATCTAGAGGATAAAATATCCAAGAGACAGGCAAAAGAGAATGGTGTCAAAGTCATCCGCAGGTTTTTTTTTTTTTTTTTTTTTTTTTTCTCATTACGCTGGAAAAAATTTAACCACTTAAACTGAATCTTCACTTTGAATGTCAACTTTGTCAACTCCTATCAATAAATTAAAGGACATAATGAAGGAAATTAAAAAGATTAAATGAATGAATAATGACATGCCTATACCCAGCCCTGGAGCATAAGTACTTTGGAAAAGAAATGACCGCTTTTACTCTTAGGGTCTCCATTCAAGTTGCTGCTTCTTTTTCAGAATTTCTTTTGCCTTCCTCTTTTGTAATGCTCTCAACATAAAATAGATTCAGGTTTCTTTGGAGTCATTAATCACCCAGTAAAAAAGGGTGAGGGCAATGTAAAATATATGCAAATTAGGGTATTTTTACTCCAGGTTTTTGCACTACGGGAAGATGTATGTGTGCTTACATGCAAAATCACCTACTTAGCTCATAAAAATGTTTTACTGATGCTACCTGTTTTTCGAGTTTTGTCTCTTTTCCTATAAACCGATAAAATAATATGTAAGAAAAAATATTAGGTTTTTCCTATTAAAATATTTCAGACAAAATTACAAGAGAGAATGGAAAAAGGTATTTTCACAATCAGGAGGAAATTAGAACCTAGAGCACAGAAATTTTCTATAACTCAAGAAAAATTACAAATGATATACAGGAGCACATTAGGCACAATTAAACTGCAAGGATAAACTAGTCCTAAATGGTCATAGATGTATCAGCATGAAGAAATAACTGAATCTGTTAAGTAAAGTAAGTTCTAAGTGCTTATTCACATTAATTTATTTAAATATTATTATTATTATATATGTTGGCCAGCTCAGCCTGTCGTGGGGGTGGGGCTGGCACAGCTTGTGGTGCTGGGGATCAAACTGCGGTCCCTGTGGCTTGCCTAAGCTTCCTAAGCAGGCATTTTAGACTGCTGAGCTATCTCCCCAGTCCTTAGTTTATTTAAATTTAAAACGAGCAAATACTATGAATATATAAAGATAAACTATATCCCCAGAAGGGATATACAAGAGAATTGGACATCTGATTGTTCACGTTGCATTTTTAATGACAAATCTAAATCAAATGTGACAAACTGTGCACATCTTTAAAACATAGGTGATGCTTTAGGTTAGTTGAAATATTTTCAGTGTTTATATTTTAGATCGGGGCCAGTGAGATTGCTCAGTGGTCTAAAGCGCCTGCAGAGGAAAGTTAAGGCAAGCGCTTTGGCCGCTCCTCTATCCATGGCACCACATGCGGTGCACCCCCACCCCAGGGCAAGCTGAGCCAGCCATAACACAAGCAAATAAATGAGGTTTACATTTTAGATCGCTAGGTGTTTAATCTCTGAGGTACAAAGCACTATCTGTGTTGATTCCTGTTATTCTGAGGAGTAGGAAAATGAGATTGTTATTTTTAAAGCTTGTCCCTCCAGTTGGCTGGCCTTTGCAACCAGCATTTCTGGAAACACCCATGGATGTACCTAGAAATGTGCTATTTATCTCCTAAGTAATCTTTCAGTCCAGTCAAATAAGTGGTTACATGGTGAAGAAAAGAATTTGGTTTACTCAGAAGAACTGATGTCTGGCCTATCCATTTAGAAAGTGATATCAAGCCTGAAAGTCAGATACTCACAGTAATTTAGAGTTGTCACCAAACACAGAGGCTTACCCAGGCAAAATGACGGAGTTTAGCGGTTATTTATTCTTTATTTGCTTGCCTGTGTGGTTTTTCTATAACTTGGCTGATTTATTAGCACCGTTAGTCATACAGACTGCTTCACTCAGTTGAATTTTAGACAAAATCAGTTTTCAGCTTTGAATGTGGTTTATTTGATTATTTCTTTATGATATTGGTATTATGAATTTCTCCCTACTGTACATTCACTATATTTTCTGTTTCCCATGTGTAACTTTCAAGAGAAATTGCATGATAGCTAAGAAGTAGTGAAATATTGGACAATCCAGGCATTCTGCTTCAACATGTAGTGATATAAAGAAAAATTAAGAGAATATTTTACAGTATCACTAAGTTTTCAGATTTTATTATATATAGTCCAATGAGGGACCCCTCTCCCCCTAAGAAATAGTTCCAGAGAAACAGATATATATTTTAGAAAATACTATTAGGATAATTATGCTCAATGTTTTTCTGTGTACTTTTTAAAATTATTTATGGTGGTTTGATGTATACAATGTAATTTTGGTTTCCACTATAGTTTTCCTATATAGATATTTTAAATTTTATTGTGTTTGCAGTTTTTGGGAATCAAAGTAAATCAGGTGAAACTTCTATTCTCAATATTCACAACCCATGGAGAGGCTCAGACATTAAGATATCATATTACATTTACAAAAACATGGTATGTAAAAGGCAAAGGGGTGGTATATAAAGGAGTGAAGTTTATAAGAGGGAAGTGAGAAGATGGAGCTTCGCTGGGATATAACTGTGATCTTTGTGTTGGGACTTAACAGAGAACTTTACCAAAAATGGTGTAAATATGTCAAGCACTCCAACAATGTAGACTATCTGGATAGTTCAGGTTGGTTATGGTTGTTAAAATAAAAAAAATAAAAAAATAAAAAAGAGAGAGAAGAGTCTGGCAAAGGAGAATGTATCCAACAGGGTTTATTAGAGAAACGGCTATGCCGCAAGATATACAGCTGTGTAAGAAATTACAAGATAGGCTGAGCCGGGCATGGTGGCTCATGCCTGTAATCCCAGCACTTGGGAGGCTGAGGCAGGAGGATCGGTGTGAGTTCGAGACCAGCCTGGGCAACAAAAGTGAGCTCAAGGCCAGCCACAACTGCATAGTGAGACCCTGTCTCAAAAAGACAAAAAAAAAAAAAAAAAGATAGGCTGACGAGAGCCCGCCAAACAGTTCAGTAGATTCAAGTGCCTGCAAGCAGGTGCAGTAGCCAGGGGTTCCACCCCCGAGCCTGCTGTGCTGGTTGGGCCCCAGGGGCATGCTGAGATGCCAATTGAGACTGGGTGTGTTAGTGCAGGCCTGTAATCCCAGCTCCTGGGAGGTTGTAAACAGGTGGATCACGAGTACAACCTAGTAGTGAGACCTGGAACACCCTGTAGACCCTTTCCTAAAACACACACACACACACCAAAAAAAAAAAAAAAAAGATGAGCTTAGGCTGATCAGCCACAGAACTGGATGAGGAAGCATGCAGAGGGCATCTGCACGCTGGCGGCTCAAGCGTGCAGTCCAAGGCCTGGAGCTCACTGCAGCATCCTGTCAAGTCCATATCAAGAGGCTGACAGGTCTGTGCCAGAAGGCTAATGAGTCCATGCCAAGAGGCTCTGGAATCCCCTGCAGAAGCCAGTCTGTGCCAGAAGCCAGCCGACAGCCAAGCTGAAGGCGAAGACCAGCGCTCCTCCAAAGACCCAGCAATCAGTCCTTCCGCCATTCCCTTCTGCTGTGTGCAGGCTGCCGGACCTCACGCAGTGTAGCGACCACACCAACTCTTTGCCCTCCTCTTGTACGCACTCAGGGTATTTACAAAATGAAGACTCAGGCCCCATGATGAGTTACTTAATTAAACTTCTAAACTTAAATTATATAGAGGAATCCATTTCACCATGGAATTGAAACACCAAGGGCTAATAATCAGCAAAAGAATCTGGATTCTAGATGGGAATGCTTAATTAAGAAAAATCATATAAAAGTGCTTGGGGACTCAGGATGGTGTGTCAAAGTGACATAGGGGAAACATAACTCGCATCCTTCTAGGTGGCGAGCACTAGTTCACATTCTGGGGAAATACAACAGGTTTCTGGATGTCTGGTACTAGCTCATGTCCTCTAAAATGAAGGAAGGAATCCTAGGAACAATGGAGGCTAGAAGCAGAGTCTAGTTACTACAGAGGGAAAGCCTTGGTCTGAGAGAGACAGAAAGGATCGCAGTGGGTTGCTGAGGGCTACAGTTTTTAAGAGAATTTTATAGAACAAAACCATGAGGTGAGCGGGGTCTAAGGTGTGCAATACTTTAATCCACTCGTCAGATTACAAGTATAGGCACTTAGTTAATACTGATCCAATGGGAAGTCAAAAGGTGAGCATGCATTGGAACAAAACCGGTCAGCGAATAAGACAGTGAATATCATCATTTTGGTACTAATGAATAAATGGTGATCAAATGGGGAAGAAAGCCATGCAGCAAGTGTATGAGAAGTGGGTGGAGTCTCTCCTGGGGTGTGTGGGTTAAGGGCCCTCCCTGGCCCCACAAACAAGGTGATCTAATCAACAGTAATTTAGAATATCAGTCACTGCTGTGGGGAAATCTGTGGGTATGGCTGCTTTATCTTTTATCTGGTCCCTGTCTGACTGCCAGTAATATTTCTACCTAGCTTAGCTGTCTATAGTAAAGGTACTTTCAGAAGTGTTGGTCTTCCCTCCCTGACTTCCGGTAGACTTAGGGTCCATACCGTTGCTCCAACAGGAGCACAACCCGAGGAGGACAGCAAGGAGCTGTGACGCCATCTCCTCTGGTGAGCCACCAGCTCGAAATCTTCCATCACCCTTCTGGTCTTTACACTAGTGTGGAAGAGAACTTCTGAGAGAATGGGGAGTGTTCCTGAAGAAGTGCTCATTTTTGCAATATATCAAAGCTCGGGCTCTATGTAATTAATTTATATCTTGAGAAAACTCAGGATGCTATTATCTTTAATGTCAATCAAAAGAAAGCTAAGTGCTTTTTCTCCCTGTGGTGCTGCTGGGCCTGCGGTTCTGTGTAGAGCACAGGATGGGTTTTGTTAAGGTTGTCAAGAATGAGGCCTACTTTAAGAGATACCAAGTTTATAAGACGACAAGAGAGCAAAACTGATTACTATGCTAGGAAACGCTTGGTGATCCAGGACAAAAATAAGTACAACTCACCCCAAATACAAAATGATAGCACATGAAACTAGCAGATATCATTTGTCAGATTGCTTATGCTGTATTGAAGAGGATATGATAGTTTGTGTAGCACATGCACATGGACTACCCAACTATGGTGTGAAAGTTGACCTAACAAATTATGCCACAGCATATTGTACTGGTCGGTTGCTGGCCTGCAGGCTTCTCAATGGATTTGACATGGATAAGATCCATGAGGGCCAGGTGGAGGTGACTGGAGATGAATACAATGTGGAGGGCACTGATGGCAAACCTGATGCCTTCCCCTGCTATTTGGATGCAGGCCTTGCCAGAACTACAACTGGCGATCAAGTTTTTGGAGCCCTAAAGGGTGCTATGGATGGAGACTTGCCTGTCTATCACAGTGCCAGATGACTCCCTGGTTATGATTTTGCAAACATAGAGTTCAATGAAGAAATCCATTGGAAGCACATCATGGGTCAGAATGTCGCAGATTATATGCACTACCTAGTGGAAGAAGATGAAGATGCTTACAGGAAACAGTTCTCTCAGTACATAAAGAACACTGTAACTCCAGACATGACGGAGGAGATGTATAAGAAAGCTCACGCTGCTATACGAGAGAGTCCGATTTATGAAAAGAAGTCAAAGAGAGAAGTTAAAAAGACGAGGTGGAGCCATCCCAAAATGCCCCTTACTCAGAAGAAAGATCGGGTAGCCCAAAAGAAGGTAAGCTCAGGAGTGGGCTGTTGAGAGTTAAACCAAATTTCTACGAAGATTTTTTCAGATAAAGACCAATAAACTTATTCATCAAGCAAAAACAAAGAAAGAAAGCTAAGTAAGGATGTATAAAATAAGTCAGACTTTCCTTAAGAACTACTAACTAGATTCATTATTTCTTATAGTATTTTTCCTATAAATCCCAAAGGATTTGTCTGTTATATATTTTATCTAGTACACTTAGAGTCCATAAACTTGCTAAATAATTCAATGTGAAAAGCCTTGTCACCACTGTTACCACAGTGGGGGAGTGGGGGAAATTCCAGCCAGTGCCAGAAAACCTGCTAGACAAATTCTAAAAGAACTGTAACACTTAACCACTTTAGAAGATAGGGCTTTTTAAAAAATCAATATTTTCTACATATGGTTTCAACCACAGAGTCACCTACTTAAAAACTAGTTTATCTACTTATGAAATACAAAGGGAATCCATCCTAGTCAGACACAGGCTAATTGCTAGGTATAGAAAGACAAAATACTGAACTACCACAACTTTCCAATTGACCACTTACAACTATTGTTACCCAGGCTTAAAAGGAAGTTAGACTAACAAATTTACTATATACCCTCAAAGAAATGATAGTCTATGAAAAAATAAATCACCCTGCACACCTTAGAAAGAAAGGTAGGTGACAAAATTCAGACAGAAGCCTCACATAGTGGGTGGCAGTTTACAGTAACTCATATAACAATGGAAGTTGTTTAAACTAAGGCAACAGATTAAAAATAACTCATAGTTCTTTCTTGCATTCAAGGCTGACAAGGAAAATCTCATTCTGATCCCTTTCCTCTAGAAAAAAAATTGCATTTTTCCTTTATATACTTATGTGGAATCTGAAGTTGATACTTTTTCAGTACTATACAAATGTCATCCCATTTTATACTTGTTTCCATAATTTCTGCTAGGAAATCATATGCATACGGCATTGTTTTTCTGTTGTTTTATACATCTAGTAATCTGCTTTCTTTTTGCTCTCCTAAATACTTTTTAAAAAATTTATCTTTAGAAGACCCATGAGATAGCTCAGTGGACTGAGCACTGATTAGGCAAGCTCAGGGACGTTCGGCCCCTAGCACCACCCCTGGGCACACTGAGTAGGCCACTGAGACTGTATGTGGTGGCGCTCACCTGTTCTGCCAGCACTGGGGAGGCTGAAAATAGGAGGGTCACTATGAGTCTGAGCTACATAGTGAGACCCTGTACCCAATACACAAATTTTAAAAATAAATAATAAGATTTATCTTCAGAATGCATCTTTTCTCCATTTTGGTATAGTTGTCTAAGTGTTCTTCATTTGTACTTATCCTGAGTTACTTCAGAAAGCTTCTGAAACCAGTTTTGGAAAACTCTCAACCATCGTTATTTTAAATATTGCATCCCTTCTCTCCTGGTAAAGCTAGGATGTTATTGTACCTAAGAAAATACAACCTTTTAAGTTGTGTTTTCATTTAACATTTATGCTATAATAAATAGGAAATGAACTGTAAATAGGAAATGAACTTTTCTATGTATATCTAGCTTTGTTCAAAATAATGTATCTTGCAGTCAATCTTTCAAATATCTTTTCATGTCAGAATGTCAGTCCCTGATCTCTGAGGAGCTAGCACTCATACAGGATAAGCAAGCAGGAAGTACAGAGGCCAAATGGCTTGAGCCCTGGGGGTTAGTTTTTGCAATATGCATCACATGGACCAGTGATTTGTCAAGAGCAAAAGTTATCAGAGCTGGAACAGAAACTCCTACCTGAACAACTAACAGACTGACGTATACTGGCTCTGGGGCAAGGGACTTCTTCTGTTACTTGCTGGTAGTTTCCTTTAGCCCGCTGAAAAGATGAGTTTGTGCTAATATCATTTGGAGATGACTTTATGCCGCTCTCTTATACTCTGAGTAACTGCTGTGATGATAACAATATTCAGTGTATTAAATATTGTTATTCTCCTATTATTTTGTTAGGAAATTTTATTCTAGTTTGCTTTTTCCATATATAAATAAATAAACTCACTGTTTCTGTCTTATGGTTTTAAAATTTATTTTATTTTTCCTAAAATAATAATTTTAAGCAACATTGCAATGATTTTAATTTCTCAAATTAGTACTGTCTTTAAAGACTGTTGTTATATTTGAAAGCCTACAAATTATGCAAGAAATTTGCATAATACAATATTGAATCAGGTTTGCCCTGCTGTGCTGTTGTGCTGGAAATCTAAAACTGAAGATAAAAATGGACTAAGTACTTGTAGGTTTTAGTGACAGCCAGGCACAAAAACATGGAGGAATTGTCTCCTATATTTGTGACTATGGAGAAGATTTGGGACAGGGAACAAGGAAGCGTAGACCTCGGCCTCTTCGAAAGGGCCACTGGGAATTTTCCACTCTCCAGGATGAGTAGAAGCTTCCCTCTGTGTGTGGGGCCCTCTCTCCAGTGACTATTTCTCCTCATTCTGTGGCGAGAACTTCCCAGCTATCCACAGAACGTGGCACCACACTGCATCTAATTCTTCCCAGAATCCAAGATTCGGGCCACTCTGCCCTCTTTGTTTGTTTTGCACAGGGAAACTGATTTTTGAAGCTGTCTCCTCTCTCGTCTGACTCTTCCCATGAGTTCTCCAGTCTTGTTTCTCTGAATACAAACCACAGGCACCCTTTGCTCTCACAGAAAAGCATGTTCCTTGGGAATCAAAAGCACTTCCTTGCCATGCCACTGTGCAGTATGAGCTTCCAAAGCCACGATTAAGGACTTTAAAGCAGGAATGTGAGCACCTGTGCATGTACACATACACACAGGAAACAGACAGCATCTTATCACCAGAGAAATGGGTACAGGCAAGTATGAAAAACACTACTGTATTCGATGCTGTAAACTGTCACCCAAATGCGGGTACAATTAATTCAGAGAACTTCACAAGGGCACAACCAAACTTCCATCATTCTGACTTCAATCCAAGCATGCTTTTGTTATTTTCATTTATTTATTTATTTGTTTGTTTGTTTGTTTCTTTTTATGTATTTAGCACAAGGTCTCACTGCACAGATCAGACTCACAGTGATTCTCCTGTTTTTGGCCTTGTAAGTGCTGGGACTACAGGTGCGTGCCACCATAACCAGTCTCAGTGGCCATCTCAGTGTGTTCTGGGCACGGGGCAAGCACCACAGTCAGCTGATCGAATCCCAGTCCCTACCTCTGCCTAAGCAGGAGCTTTAATCTCACACACTCTCTGACCAGCCCCTCTGTTCTTATTTTCTAAGTTACTGAATTACTTACCTGAAGTATGATGCCCAATTATTAGTTTTGCACTTATCAAAAACCAGTTACGGGGCCCAGTGGGATGGCTCAGTGGTCTAAAGCGCCTGCTTGGGAAAGCTTGGGTGGCTTCAGAGACCGCGGTTCGATCCCCGGCACCACATGCTGCGCCAGCCTTGCCCTGGGGGTGGGCTGAGCCAGCCATAAAAATGAGTGAATAAACAAACAAAGGTTCTGAAACAAGAAAAAAAAAAAAAGTTACGTAAAATGTAGTTTTAATTTTATGCCTAGAACTATTTTATCTGTCAAACATCTAAATAGTCATATCAAAAATGAAAATCACACTATAAAAAACAGTATTAAAACTGAAAGGTGTAGAAAAGGCTTACTTGATACAGCTGCAAATTCTCAAGACCTTCAGCAAGCACGTGCCATGTATAGCCTCAAGCCCTCCTCGGCCTTCATGAACGTAGTCTGATAAAGTTTTCTCCCTTCTACAACATGAAACCTCGCCAGAAAACTACTGTGTGTCAGGTAATGTTAATGACTGACTTGGTGACTTTGGAGACTCCTGGAATGGCTTTTGGAGCATGGTGAGTAGGGCTCAGGGATGCATTAGTCCCCACACATTCAAAGCTGTGAGTACCACAAGAGCAGGTCCCAGGTGGAGGCAGTGAACCACTGGAAAGCCCGCCCAGGGAAGGAGCACCTTCCCCAGTCCGCTTGCTCTGCCTTCTGCTGTTGCCGGCCACGAACTTCTGCTTTGCTTCACCATGCCTTTAACCGCAACGTTTCTGTCCTAAAGCCAGCAAGCAGGGACTGATATCTCTGAAACTGCCTCAAATTTAACTTCTCTTTCTTTAAATTATGCTATCAAGGAATTTCTTCTCAGTAACCAGAAAGTAGACCAATGTAATTCATAAGTAACTTTCGTTTAGGGCCTGGATAACAGACAACAAATAATATTTAACTAACAAAATATTCAGAAAATATTCTGAATATTTGTAAAGGATAATTTGCTTTAAGACTTCTATTTGTTGTGTATTCTTACATATTATCTTATTTTAAAGACTTACAATAAAACTTTTTTTTCCATACAAGAACTGGAAAGATAGGGTTTGATTCCCAGCACTACACTTTGCACCAGACCCCAGCCCACTCCTCTTCCTGGGGTACGCTGAGCTAGCTACAGAGACTGGGCATGGTGGTGTTCACCTGTAATCCTAGCACTGAGGAGGCTGAAAACAGGAGGATCACTAAGAGTCTGAGCTGCATAGTAAGACCCTGTACCAAATACATTTTAAAAAAAGAAGTCATACTAGTTGAAATAATTAATTGTAATGCTCTTGGTCTGCCAAAATGGTAATCTACTTGTACTCTTCAACACTATCCAAAGTGGGTGAGGCAATAATTTTCAATTATATATGTAGAAATTCAGACATTGTATTGAGACACACACACACACACACAGTCTAACATGATCTACTTCTATTTTAAATGTGAGTTTCATAAAACCGTACTATGCTTTAGCTGAATGCATCTAAGTAAATGAAATAGTTTCTCTCATTTTCAGGCATGATGTTAGTGACTTTTATAAATATTTCACATGTTTTTATATTTGATTCAATTTCAGATTGGATTTCGTAATGCACAATATAGAATTAAAATTCCTAATCCCATGACTTATGCCCATTTTGTATTTTATCTCAATCTATATTATTTAAGTCTGGCATCTACAGATACTTTCTCAAGTCTGTTATTAATTTGTGTAACTTTACGTGTTTTTCTGTTTCCAAAAGTTACAAAGAGGGGCCCGGCGGGATGGATCAGTGGCCTAAAGCACCTGCTTGGGAAAGCTTGGGCGGCTTCAGGGACCACAGTTCAATCCCTGGCACCACATGCTGTGCCAGCCCTGCCCTTGGGGTGGGTTGAGCCGGCCATAAAAATAAATAAACTAACGAAAGTTCTGAAACAAGAAAAATAAATAAATAAAATTTAACAAAAAAAAGTTACAAAGAGTATTTGAAAGGACTAAAATATACTAACCATGCTAAGGTTCATGTTTCCCAGCATACAACTGTAGCAGAAAATAAGCCTTCCCTTGCAGCCAGTATGCTTTGGTTTCTGTTGGTTGCCAGGTAACAGTTCCTGTTCCGATTCTGAGACACTGGTCACTGTCAGGCATAATGTAAGAAGCCTGTTGAAGACAGCCAAGTACGCTGACTCTCTGCTTCCCCTTTCAATTTCAGAAAGACCTCCCTCATAGGACACTGAGGCCTGGCATTTTAGGAATGATCCTGGTCAGTGTGCCTTGACATAAGATAAATCTGCCTCTAAATCATGGTGGACAGTTTTCAGCATTTCTGTTTGCCATTGCACACTGTGTCCCAAACAATAAAACACATGCTGATCAAAATCTACCATTAATGAGAGATACTTTCAAGGACTTTGTTTATTTTATTTTATTTTTTTGTGGTCTTCAGATCAAACCCAGGGCCTATGCATGATAGAGATGTGATCTCCCTTTGAGCTGTATCCACAATCCAAAGAATGCTTTTGAACAAAATCCAACCTAAATAAAGACACTTCTGGTATCTTCCAAAGTATTAATCAAAATGTGTTAAGTATCGGTAGATGCATCCTCTAGATTTGCTTTCCCCCTCTCTTTCCTGCTCTGCTCCACAGAGGACTGACCATGGGAGCTGGATCCAATTCCTCCACTTCCTTCCAATTTTCCATTGGTTTTGATCCACATGAGCACAAACAGAGAAGCAGCGATGTGTGAAGAGAGTGATTCTGGCAAATATTCCCCTCCACCCTTCTGGCCTGGTTAGCCCTGTATCGAGGGTCAAAATTTCTACCACGCATTCTTCTCTGGGTCCTGGTGACTACTCCCTCCACTTTCTTCTGCCCCTTCAGGCCCAGGAATATGTGGCAGACTAACGCATGGTCAACTTGTAACACCCAGCTGAACGGAGTTACCTGGTTGTGTCCTTTTAGGTAAGAAATTCCCAACTAAATGGACTCAGCATATTTGTGGGTGTGAAAGGCTCACCCGAGGGAGGGTTGTCACCAAAACAAAAAAATAAAAAGGGAATGAAAAAGGCAGGCTGCTCCTGTTTCATCAGAGGAGCTCCAGTCTTTGCCTTTACCGTGGATATCCACTTGCCATCAGGGACCCTTCAGTGTCCAGCACAGACCCTTCAGCCTTTCGGCGCAGCTCCCTTGGCCTCCTGATACAGAGTTGCAGAGGACACTACAGCAAACGCCATGCCTCCCGCTGGATCCTTGGGACTTCCAGCACACAGACAGACATTCTGCTCTCTTCCACACCTGACTCTGGCAGCCACTGTGAACCAATCTTGTAAATTCCTATACATTTGTGTATCTTGCGTTGACCCTGTTTCTCTAGTGTCTCAGTTACTCTTCTCTTGTTGCTGGGACAAATATCCAACACCCGAAATGAAGGAAGGAAATGTGACTTTAACTCACAGTTATTGAAGGTTTCAGGTCAGACTCAGCTGGCTCCATCACAGGCTGGCACAGGGCGGAGTACATCAGTTCATGGCGGTGGAAGAGCAACAATGGCAACAGAGAGGGAGAGTCTGTCTCTGTCGCTCTTATATTACATTCCAGCTCTCCGCCCCAGTCGGGGGGACGCATGCACATCCATAATCCCAGCAGTACTAAAGCCCACAATCCAATTGCATTACCCATAATTCCAGTGGATCATGAGTTAATCTCAAACTTTAGAAACCCCCTCCTCAGGACTGCATGAGGCTTTGTGAGGAACAACTAGACACAAACCATGACATTCCGCACCTGGATCCCCAAAGCCTCATGCACATCCCCTTGTGCAAAAGACATTTCAGTCCATCTGTAAGAGTTGCCAAAGTCTTACGGTTTCAGCATTGCTGAAAAGTCCAAGTCCCAGGTCTCCTCCAAGGATGAACAGGGCCCTCCATAAGCACTGACTAGAATTTCACTACACAGCCCATTATGAGCCTATGTCTCACTTGTAATCCAAGTACTAGGACTAAAGGTGTGCTTTAGCACACCCAATCAGGGGAACTGCATTTGTTTTCTTTTTTTTATGTATTTCGTACAAGGTCTACAGAGTCTACAAAGTCTTACTACACAGACTGGACTCGTAGTGATCCTCCCGTTTTCAGCCTCCCTAGCACTGGGATTGCAGGCGTGTGCCACCACACCCACCTCAATCAGCCTCTCATTGTGCTCTGCAAGCAGAGCCAGCACAGGACTATATTTCTTTTTTTCTTTTTTTAAGAATTTTAAAATTTTATTTTATCTTATTTTTTCTTGTTTCAGAATCTTTGTTTGTTTATTCATTCATTTTTATGGCTGGCTCAGCCTACCCTGAGGGCAGGACTGGCTCAGCATGTGGTGCTGGGGATGGTACTGCGGTCCCTGAAGCTACCCAAGCTTTCCCAAGCAGGCGCTTTAGACCACTGAGTCATCCTGTCGGGCCCCGAGGAACTATATTTCTTAAAGTGTTTACACTTCTATAAATAATCTCTGCGCTCAATGTTCAGGTCTTCTCAAATTGTCTGTTGTCTGGCTTGAATGAGCCATTTATTTTGCTTGGAATTCTGATTAATACATTAAGTTTCTCACATACCACTTCAAAATGTGTGTGTGTGTATTTTTTTTTTTTTTTTTAATTTTTTGGTTAGACTAAGAATTGTACTCAGGGCCCTGCACTTGCCAGGCAGGCACTTATGCCACAAAACTATGTCGACTATTTCAACTACCTTGAGCATTTTTTTTTTTTTAAGTTCAAGGAAATTTTACTGTTTTTATATGTAAACTCAAAGTTTGGCTCATTGTTAGTTGACACCAAAAGCATGTAATCTAAGTACCGTTAACTATCCATTTGCCTTAATAGCACATAGAACATATCTCTAGCATCCAGGTTAATTTCTCATTGATGCCCTAATAGTGCTACTGCATTACCTAGACTCCCCATTATTCAGTAATAATGGGAATGATCCTCTATTATTTGCCTTCCCTCCTGAGCATCTTAGCTTTAAGTTTTCTTAATGCCCGGAACTAAATGTTGGCCTAAAATAATTAAAAGAGTGGTAATTCCTACATAAATATATTATTTGGAATATGGAATAAAATAGATCCCCAGTGGCAACTACATCAGTTTAAATTCTTGCGAATTAATTTGTGCAGTAGTTCATGATAATATTGTATAATTTAAGACTGTAGACAAATCCAAGTCTGGAAGATTTAGACGTTGCTCTAGCTGTGTTATGATGTTATGTCACTGATTATTCTCAGCAAACAGCAATTATTGAAATCCCAAGGGGCCAGCCAGATAGCTCAGAGGACTAAAGCGCCTGCTTGGCACAGAGCAGCGGCCGGGTTCGATCTCTGGCAGCCCCACCCCTGGGGGTGCACCGAGACAGCAATTGAGACTGGGTGTGGTGGCACATGCCTGTAATCCCTGAGCTTGGGAGGCTGAAATCTGGAAGGATCACTATGAGTCCGGATCTGTGTAGTGAGACCCTGTAAACCCTGTAGTAAATGCATGAAAAAAAGAGAAAGAAATCCTAATAAGAATTTAATGTATTAAAGTAAGCTAACAGGTTATGGCCAGGGCCTGAAATTATGAGATAGATCAAATCCATAAGATCACACACCAGGCACATTGTTCTAATACAGTAAAGGACAGGATATTGTCACTCTACAGTTTTCCTTTACTGTTTCCTCTTGTGTTGAACAGTGAAGGCACCTCGTGCTATCAAGTTTAATAAGAGGAATCCTAGTCCTAAAACCTTGCTATTTCCAGTCTCACACAGCTTTAATATCTCCCATAGTTTATCACGAGAATGCTTCTTCCAAAATGAAATTTTCTTATTACAGGACTTCAATAGCTCTGATTTCTGTCAAGATAAAATTCATACTCTCACCAGTGTTTTTAAACACACTGAACTTTCTTCAAGTTAGCTTTCTTTCTCGTAGTTAGCTTGCTTTGTCAGCCTTGATCACCATGTTCCGGAGTGTCTCTCTCCATCCTGTCGGTCTTCTATGAAACCAATCACCCTCCAAAGTCAGGCTCAGAATATGTGAATAGGACTGGTTTCCATGGTCTTAGCGTGTCTTTTCCTGCAATGTGAGAGAATGTGCTTCTATTTTAGTGCCTGACCTGCATTTCTTTATTACGTAAGTCTCCCTCTACTGGACTCTGAGTTCCCCTAGGGCGGTTGCCTGTGTGTTAATCACCATTCCAGGACAGTGGCTCAATGCCTGGTGCTAGGAGTGCTCCATCCTGAGCGCTGAGTGAATGAAGATGGAATTCCCACGCAGGTCTCAGCTCCATCCTTCCTGCCTGCTACCAGTTCACTTGTTTTATTTATTTATTTATTTATTTATTTATTTTGTCTTTTTGAGACAGGGTCTCACTATGCAGCTCAGGCTGGCCTTGAGCTCACTTTTGTAGCCCAGGCTGGTCTCAAATTCGCACCGATCCTCCTGCCTCAGCCTCCCAAGTGCTGGGATTATAGGCGTGCGCCACCACGCCCGGCTTTCACTTGTTTTAATTTGTGCAGCAAATATTCTTTAAGTGTTGAACTACACTAAATTACAAGATGGTTCCAGGTACAGAAGAAGAAACATTTCCTTATTAAAAAGTTCCAGTTCAAAAACGTAAAATCTATAAGCATAAACAGAAAGCTACTACAGTGCTATAGACATAATTGCTATAGGCAAGACCCACTAGTCCAGGTCAAAGTTACGGGATGAAAGTTTAAAAAGAATCAGTATGTGCAACTCGGAGTATTTATTAATTACAAGGGGGGAAATTGTGGCTGGACTATGCAGACACGTGGCAGGCAGCCCCTTCTTCAACTTAAGCACAATTCCGTGCACATCATTTGTCAACAATACGATGCAATGAGAAAGATGCTTTCTTCAGATGGTCTTCTTTGCTGTCTCCTCCTTCTCCTGAAATTCACAACCTCAGTGTAACCATGAGGAAATAAGTTAAACTGTCCTTGCAACATTCTCCAAAGTGCTCAACCGAACCATTCCTGTTCAAAAGGGTAGTAGCTATAGTTAGTGAGGAAAACCTAAGCAACTGTCCCATGTGAGAAAAGACTAACAAGGCAACTGTGGTGTTGGATTTGGGGCTGCCAGTAAAAAATAAAAAGAAGTGTGTAAATCAAGAAAATTATTTCCTTTTGGTAAAAGTAATGTCCTCAAAAAATTTACAGTCAGAATTTTTAACTACAGATATTGTTTTACTTGTATTCTGACTCACTGATTTAGTCACAAGGCAAACTATATTAATGGATAACAGATTAAGTAGCTCTACCTGTTTTTCTGTATGACTACCACATATTTTCTTCTGATGGACCAGACTATGCTACATTTACTAGCTCAATTCATCTTGGTGACAACTCTGTTTTAGAAATGAGTAAATTACTAGGTTTTTGAAATGAGAAAATTATGAAGAACTTATTGCCTTAAGATGTCCCATCCAACAAGCAGAGCAAAGACTCTACCTGACCATGTTTTAATCCAAACTAGTGCTTTAAAACTTCATGTTATACTATTTCCTTCAAAACTCAAAAGCCTGAAGTTCATTTTATAATATCTGAAGCTTAATTCAGGAGATAAAATTTAAACTGTGAAAGCTTTGTTGAAGCTTTAAGAAATTTCTTATAATTTCACACACACACACATACATTAACCTTACAGGCTAGTTGTAGTGGCACTTGCCTGTAATCCCAACACTTTGGAGGCTGAGGCAGGAGGATCATCATGCATTTGAAGCCAGTCTGGGCTACATAAACCAGTTCATGACAATCTATACTACATAGTGAATTCCTATATTTAAAAAAAAATCCCATTCATTGACATTATATTGTTTGTCTCCGAAATTCACAACACGGTGAAATGTTTCTATGAAACAGTTTACATTAATTAATCAACTTAATTAGTATGAAATTTTACTCTATTCTTCACTTGTATAATGTACAGAATTTTCTTTTCTTTTCTTTTCTTTTTTTTTTTTTTGTCTTTTTGAGATAGGGTCTCTCTATGTAGTTCAGGCTGACCTTGAGCTCACTTTTGTAGCCCAGGCTGGTCTCGAACTTTCATTGATCCTCCTGCTTCAGCCTCCCAAGTGCTGAGATTACAGGCGTGCACCATCATGCCTGGCTAATGTACAGATTTTTAAAAATAGCATTACATTCACAGATAGGGATATTCATTTAATTGTTTTCAGTAATTTGCTATTATTGGGAAGTGGATGATCTTTACCTGCAGTATTAGTCTGTATGAAAAGTTTGGTAATTTTGAAACTGCTCATTTCTAAAGCTGAGTGATGGTCTCCTGACGTCAGCCACATCCTTTGTAAATCAGCCAGTTTCAGTTCAACTGACAGCACTTCATCTGTGCATGTTCTCAGATTGCCCAGCTAGAGAGACTGTTGACTGCAGAGCCGTGTGATGGGTCCCTGTGCTAGGTAGTTTTTCCCTAGACTGGCTTTTACAGAAAAGCCACTGTTACGGCTGTTTCACCCTGGAAATGAAAAGGATACTCAGCGAGAGAATGTCTTTTGTTGTTCATTTGTGATAGGAGCCAATGTCCTCTTTGCGTTTTGAAGCAAGATGACATTTTTCCAAATCGCATTACGTCAGGCTCAAGCGTAGAGAGGCCTTGCTTTGCTCTGCTTTTCTGTAACGCCACCAGGCATGGGCAAATTCTGATATGGGATGTTGAAAAGAATGAAGAAATTAGCATTCCAGTGAAAGTCTTCAAATCATAATTTTCAAATAAAAGTTTTCTATTGCCAAAAGTTATTTTTAGACGACTTATTTTCTGAGGAAAAAATAACATCATTCTCTCAGAAAAATGTCCTATATTTATGTTTCAAGTAACTGAATCCTCAAATGAACAATGTATTTTTTGAACTTAGTGGTTTGGGGTGCAAATAAAACTGCTCTGAGAAAACTTGCAAGCCTGCGAATGCTTCCTTGCTTCTGGGTAGTGAGCTGGGCTTGCCCTGAAGGGAGGCCTGAGGGGCTCATTCTGGGCACAGCCCTAGGACCTGGAGCACAGGACAGGCAAATGAGAACCAGAGCAGAACCTTATAGGCAAAGACCTGCGCCTCTGCTCATTGCTACTCTATTCCAAGGATTATTTGTGTCTGCAGTTTTCATTGGATAATGGCCTTTTTATTTTTAGCAACCACTAGGGACTGGACAAGTGGTGATTTATTAGGCAGGAAGGTAAAACTATAGCAGGAGAAGATGAAGAAGTCAGGTCTTTTCAAGATGGAAAGCCATCCTCGGTAAGGATTGGAAGAAAAAGAGCAAAGTTCAACCAAGTTGATGTATAAGCTCAACACAATTCTAACACAAGAGTTTTGAAGTCAAAGGTGAGGAAGAGAAAGATAAGATAAGAAAACAGAGCAGTTCCAAAGTTCATTCGGAAAGACAAGCTAGAAAGAATGTGATAAAAATTCTGAATGGCGGAGACCTTGCCCGGGTAGATATTTTAGACAATTGTAGACAGAGATTATTGCTAGTGTTTTATTATAGGAATACACTGACAGCTAAATCAGCAGCATCTTATATGATGTAGTCATGTAATTTGGGACCTGTTTTCCTAGCCATTGCAGAAAGCTCAGTAGGGGCTTGGCTGAGCTAAGGCTGGCTTTGTAGCTGGAACAGACCCTTTTCCCCATGAAAGAGGCTCTACTGGCTAAATTAGCAAAGGATCTTAGCTGGAAGGCAGCCTGTAATGGGCCTTCTAGAGGAGTCCCGTTATACAGTGCATGCTATTTGGTAACATCGGAAAGTCCTGAATAAACACAGCCTATTTTATATCTCAATGAATAGATATAAATAGTACTTCTAAAATGACTGAACAGGGGCCCAGCAGGATGGCTCAGTGGTCTAAAGTGCCTGCTTAGGAAAGCTTAGGCGGCTTCAAGGACCGCAGTTCAATCCCTGGCACCACATGCTGCTCCAGCCCTGCCCTCAGGGCAGGCTGAGCTGGCCATAAAAATAAATAAATAAACAAATACATTTGCACCTGCCTGTAATATTTTCATTTCTTACAGTGTACTTGTTCCATGGTCTTAATCAGGACAACTGAAATGTGTAGTTTTCTTTCACAGGACATAAAACAGTGGGAGTCTGAAGGCAAATAACACAATGGGGATGCGCATGCCCCTAGGACCGCACAAGGTATTTGGCGGGGTCGCACATAACACACAGAAACACACCATCTTTTCAATTCATGTGACTGGGAATTAGATTCCGTTTTTTTTTTAAAAATTGTCTTAAAGAGTTATCAAATTACTTGTATGATGCATTTGCTATAGTGTGGAGCTGGACTATCAGTGTATTTTTTTTTTTTTTTTTGTAATCAGCAATCAAATTATTATTCTGAATATAAAGACACTCAGTTTGCAGTCTTAATTGTTTTTCAGTTCAAGGGAGAAAAACTTCAAACTGGCTTGAGCAAGAAATTTCACAATTATCAGAAGGCTTCTGAGGTTTCACGAATGTCTTTATTCAACTACGATGAATGTGAAGAGCTTTCAAATGGAAATGTAAAGCATTCGGGATGGGTAGAATTAGGTATTTTCTAAGGGTCACGCGCTGCCAGTGTTATGCAACCCTTCTCCTTGGCATTTCTCTTTCACTTCCTGGGGCATGCTATAAATCTCATTTAAAATCTCTTTCCATTTGAATTTAGTGCTGCTTAAAACTGGGTTCTGACAGCCTTGAGATTTTTATACCTCTCAGCCATTTCATAAAGCAGTGCATATCAAAAGTCAGGATATAAAAATTACAAAGTGGTACTGAGTTGAGAGATTTTAAACATTGGAAACAAATGGGGAAATGAGTTATTTTCAGCTATGCAACGGTTGGAAACAGTTAGATAGACTCACGTAGGCGCCCCCCCCCACCACAGTCATTAGTCCATAGTAGATGCATTTTTCAGCTGTAGGTTTTTTGTTTTTTAAATTTTTTATTAGTAACATTCAAGTCTCATGAGGGAGGTCTCTAAAGGAAAGATATATAATGTCTCCAGGAAATTACCTCTACAGCTAATTGAGAAAGAAAATGGAATAGGAGTGAACTGTCACTGTCTTATCTCTGAGAACCTCAGTGTTGCCTTTCCAGACACCTGCCCAGGGGACTCAAGGCTGAGTTTGGTGAGAAGGCATTTAAAGGTCCTTCTCCTTAAAACCATGGAAGCAAATGAACAAGAGATATGTGCGTACGATGACATTTTTCATGAATTCATAGCATGTTTGATCTCTGTAGCCTGATTAGTCTTCAGCCTTGTAATGCAGAAACAGAGGTACAATATTTTGAAGACACGTCCAATGTTTCTTCACACGAACCTCAGTGTACCTTAGGTGTTGGCGTGTTTTGGGAAGTCTTGAGTTCTCTGTGAAAATTCTTGACTACTATCTTTAGAAGAAAAAAGAGAAGCACATATTTGTAGCATAATGAATTCATGCATTTAGTTAGCTCCATTATCCTAAGTACTAAGCTCCCACTTGTTTGTATTTTTATAGTCATGTTGATAACAAGTGATCATGGAGTTGGTTAGATTTTTCATATGTCAGGGCTGGAGAGATAGCTTCATGGCACAAGTGCCTGCCTGGCAAGTGCAAGGTCATGAGTACAAACCTTGGTCCCCCCCCCAACACACACACACAAAAAGAGAGAAACAGAGAGCTTTTTTCATATGTGAGTTGTTCCATGGTTATTTAGTAACTAGTATTGTCCTCAGATTAATGTTTTCTCTACAGTGATTTTAAATGTGTGCTTCACTGTTGTAATGGTGAAGCGGACAATTAACAGAGGTCAATAGGTCAAGTCCTAAAGAGGCCTGATTTCTGATCCTCGCTCTAATACTTCAGAACCAGGTGATTTGGGGGAAATCATCTTAAGATTCTTGAAAGTCACTGCCTTTGTGGTCAAAGTAAGGGAGTGCAGTCCAGGCGGGGTGACCTCTCCTCACAGTCTTCCTTGGATCACAGTCATAGCCTCAGGCATTTCCTAGTGATCCTGCGCTGCCAGGGTCTCGCAACAATTCTTTCGAACTTCAAGAGCATCCCGAAGAAAAGAGCTGGCTCAGTTACAAGGTGTGGCGCAGGGTGGGGACGGGAAGGTTTCCAGTTTCTTCCCTCATCTTCCGTAACGTCGTAGGGTGGGTTGTAAGTGCCAGTCTGGGTGGAGTCCCTTCCTTCCCTGGCCTGGCACTACTCTCCCTTAACTCCCGTGCATGGACTTGCGATTGTTCCTCTGGGAGTTGGAGCACTAATTAATTCCTTTCTCCTGCTGTAAACCAGCAGCAGTGTCCTGAGGCCAGGGAATGAGTGAGGAGCACGGGAAGGAAGCTGCCTCCCGGATCCTGCGGGCCGGAGGCCGCCGTCGCGCCTCATAAATGTTAACCTTGTGAAACCTTTTTATACATCTCTCTTCCCATTCAGACTCAAATTTGGGGCGCTGAGTCCCGAGAAGCACCTCTGAAAACTTTAATCAAAATCCCTCCTGCTGTAGGAATGCCCCGCCTCTGAGAGCACCAGTCCTCCGCTCCCCTAATCCCACACAGCTCTGGGAGTCAGAGAGGCTTTGTTGTGTTTTTTTTCTGGACCTCGGCACAAAAGTCCTGGATGCAGAGGTGAGCCCGTGAGCGGAGCCGAAGTACGTTGTGGCGGGTGAGGCCCTGTTGGTGTTAAAAGAAATCAAAAGTGCAGAGGTCCAGGTGGAGTTCAAGAGGCGGGGTGGGGGATCGGGCGTTGCTGTCACTGCTCAACTGCGCCAGCGCGGATCTGAGGGAGGCGTGCGTGTTCCTGGTCCAGCTTTGCTGAGGGCTGCTCGGTCCCCTCTGAACCCCAGACGAGATGTTTTGAAGTCGTGCCGGGAGCCGCACCGAAGAAGGAACGGTGGGGTCCCAGCGCCTCGGCAGGAGGTGGGCTGGGGCGTGGCCGGGGGCAGCGCCGGCTCGGCCCCGCGCGTTCTGGTGGGGTGCGCAGCGCTCCCCCACCCCCCTTACTTCTGCGCCTCGCTCCCCCGCCTCGGCGTGCACCGGCACTCGCACAGGCCGGGGTCTGGCCGGGAGGGGGAGCCCCACGTTCCTGGCCAGCGCGACCCGGAGTCCGCGCCTCTGCGCTGCCTGTATCAGTTCTGGCTTCGGCTGGTTGCGAAGAGGGGCGCGGGCACCGCAGCCGGAGGCACCGAATCCAGCCTGCGCGGGCGCCTCGAAACTTTCCCGGTGCGTCCGGGAACGGCGCGGGGCCGAGGACCCCGGGGACTGGACCGCTGTTCCCTTCGAGGTACTCGGCCGCGAGGGAGGTGGGGTCCCAGGCTGCAGCCCGGCCTCCGCAGTTGGCGGCGCCCAGCACCTCATGGGGTCCCGAACCTCGTGGGGCGGTCGGCCGGGCCCCGCACGGCAGGTTGGGGGACGCGGAGGGTGCGCGGCGCGGAGAGGGCGTGGAGACCTGTTGCCGCCGCCGTGAGGGGCGCGGGGCGACGGGGGCGCGGCGAGGTCCGGTGCTGCGTCCCGCCGAGCTCCGCGCGGTAACTTTGTCCCCGGGCCAGGCGCGGAGCGCGCAGGGGGACTCGTCCGGCGGGGTGCAGCGGGCTCCGAGGGCCGAGCCCCGCGGGCGCAGCCAGGCGCCCCCGCTAACTTCTCCCCGCTCCGGCCGCCTTTGTTGGGCAGAGGTGGGCAGGGGGCAGGGAGGCGCGGGCACTTGGCGGCCGGACCGGGCTCCGGGGTGCTGAGACCTAGGTCCCCCCGGCTCGCGGCGCGACTGCCCCTCTGCGTTCGGAAGCTACGGCGCGCACCCCACGCGGGAGGAGTCGGCGGCCGGTTTCCTCGGAATGTGTTTACGGCGCTGGATTGGGCTGGAGCAGGAAGCTGGTCGCGGCCGCGGGACACAGCGTGCCAGGGGAGAGTAAGGAGGACGCGAATGGCGCTCCAGGCTCGGCCGGGCCCCTCCGTACCTCTGGCAAACCCCGCGTGAGCGGAGTCGGTCGGGCTCCCCTTCCCTGCGTCTTAGTTTCGTCCCCCAGTTTAGCTCGCCTTACTTTGATTTGCAGTCAGACCTTTAAATGTTCTACTTCATTCTGTTAGTTTGACAGAATAAAGTACGATGCACCGGGAAAGATGTAGAGCATCTACTTATCTATTTTGTGTCTGCTCTTAAAAGGATATTGCATCCACATTTGAAGGGAGAAGAAAGACTGAGAGTTTTACTTAGCTACCTCGTTAATGAATATAGGGCTATCGGGAGAACAGGATGTGATTTTGTCTGCAGGAGCTCATGGGTCATTAGGTCCTAAAGGAGAGGAGATCGAGAGTGAATGGATGAGGCTGGATCTCCTGAGAGCAACTGGAGGTTTTTTAGATTTGCAAATCGCCTTCTCTCTGCCAACCCCCCCTCTTCCCCTTCCCCCCAAATACAAGTAGCCTTGCGAGAAAACCCGCCGGCTGGGCGAGTCCGGTCGCTGGTGACTGCAAGCCCCGCTGAAAACAGCGGCCAGGCTAAGGGCAGTGTTCCACCGCATGATGAAAAGGTCTCCTTGAGCTGTCCAGGAGGGTTTTCCAAGTTTACGACTGACAAGGAAAGAAGAGAGGAATCTGGCCGGCAGCCAAGCTAGGCTGAGCTCAATAGCCAGGCACGCAAGAGACTGGGGAAGTTCAGGGGGTCTTTGGAAAGGCGCTGGCGCTGGTGCTTGGCCCTCAACAAGGGGCTTCTTTTGCAGTGAGATTGTAGGTGACTAGGATCAGACTTCTTGGCAAAACGCACACCCAGGAGAGAGTGTGGCTGCATATGACAGGAGAGTGAAGGAAGAGCTGAAGGAGGGGCGTCTGACTCCCTTCTCAAGGCTTCAGTGCAAGAGCGGGGCCCATGGTCTTTTTGATGATAATATTGTGCAAATGTCTATGTAAGTGTACTGCGATCTCACTCCCTTCTTGTCTTGGACCTTCTTTGTTTTTATAGTCGGTAAGAATGGGGCATTTGGGATTTGGGTTTTGAGCAGACTTTTTTTTTTTTTTTTTAACCTAAATTGAGTAATTCACTTAGGTATTCTCAAATCGCATGGATTTGGGTCAGGGAATTAAAGTGGAAATGCATTCACTGTGTCTTCCTTGAGTTTCAAAAGTGATACAGATAGAAGACCTTGCTGTTTCACCCAAAGCAATAGAAATTTGGGGGGGGGGTGATGTCACACATTTGCTCACAGTTATACCGCTTTTAATTTCAGAGCTGACAGGACTCAAAACTTTATGTTCACTTCAGACCCTTCTTTTCCGTCGAGATGTTGTTTGTGCTTGTCTACTCGTTTAGTGTTTCAGGGACCAAGGTCTACTATTGTGGGCATGGGAGTTGAAGGGTAAAAACATAAACTACGAGTGCAATTTGTATTTTTCCTGGACTTCTGAGTTGGGGGTTGTAACTATCAGCTTCTTGAGATTGACTTTATGAATCACTCAGTACAGAGCACTTTCTCTGCCTGTGATTTCAGTTTTTCCACTTGCAAAGTAAAGAAACTTTCCTTGACATAATTACAAGCTCACTGTCAGAATAAAAGAGATGAAGTAATGTTGGTAGGCCTTTGGAGTTAAAGGTCGTAGGGTTTCTGACTCAGTTGACTCAATTAAGTTTATAGATGTTAATGGAAACATTTATGTCTAGAATTAATAAATAATAATGACATTTAATTTATAAAAAGCTACTACATTTGCCTTTTAATTATAATTTCAGCTTGATTATAAACTCGTACTTGTGAGAACATTGGGTGAGATTTTGTTGTACTTAAAGCTGAGTCATTTTCTCAAATACAAAAAAATTCACCAAGGGCATTCCTATTTCAGTGTGTATTATAGTCAAGACAAGTTATTTTTTAAGTCAAGTTCAATTTTACCTTTATGAGAAGTTAACAAATATATTTGCAAAATATGACACAGTAACACTTGAAAAACTAAACTACACTTATGATATACAATAAAATTTTGTATTTCTTTCATACTTTACAAGATAGATTTTGGAGCTATTTATTAATTGATTCAACTAATTTGTATTAATTACATGCCTACTATGAGCCATTGCTCCTATGTTTCAATCTTACAAGAAAACTTCTCAGATCTGTTGAGCTGTGCATCTTATTTATTTATTGAACATTTCCCCAATGTATTATTTACTGTCTATGTTGTTATTTATGATGTATAAACTGGTTAATTGTTGATGCATACAAGATATTTTGGGAATATCTGGGTTTTAGTTTGACATGTCAATCAGTGAAATGAGCCATATCTTGTTTGTTTCATTTTGTGACAGGCTCTTACTGTAGTCCAGGCTGTGTTCAATCTCATGATCTTGCTCAACCTGCACAGAGTGCTGGGATTTCAGGCCTGAGTGTCATCCTAGAGTATAACCTCTGTCTTATACTCCAGTGTATTGTGTTGTACTCATGAATATTCAACTTGACTCAACTGGATAATCAAGCCAATTTGATAGTGAAAACAGACTAACAGTTGCTTAAAGCATAAAAAGTTTTAGTAAATGCTTAGAAATAGCCTTCATTTATCAACTTTACATGATCTTGAGTAGTGAATCTGTAGAAAGTGAGAGTAAGTGGGAAGTACTGGTGTTGAATTTATAGTTGAAGTGATACTATAAATGGTCCTTTTTGAATTACTAAAGAACAAATGATGTTCTTTTTTAAATTCAATTTTATTTTATTTAGCCGGGTGTGGTGGCGTATGCCTGTAATTCCAGTACTTGGGAGGCTGAGGCAGGAGGATCAGTGTGAGTTCGAGACCAGGCTGGGCTACAAAAGTGAGCTCAAGGCCAGCCTGAACTGCACAGTGAGACCCTGTTTTAAAAAGACAAAAAAAAAAAAAAAAAATCAATTTTATTTTATTTAAACTTTATTTATTTATTTTTGTTATGACCAGCTCAGCCTGTGTAGCTGGCGCAGCATGTGGTGCTGGGGATTGAACTGTGGTCCCTGCCATTGCCTAAGCTTTCCTAACCAGGCTCTCTAGAGTGCTGAACCAACTTGCTGGCCCATGGTGTTCTTTTTGAGTCATCAAAGAACTTTCAGGGATATACTATGGCAATTTTATTATAAAATGTCTAAGTTTTTCTTTAAAAATCCTTTCTCCATTGTGGCATGGAAATAATAATTTTTTATTTACTTTTTTTACTTAGCACAGTGATAAAAAAAAAATTGACTTTATTTGAGTCTCATAATGCACTCACGGGTAGTTGTGGAAGCCAATTACATGACTGTGGTGAGTTCTGGGCCCTAAATGTACTTAAGGAGGTGACCTAATAGTGTTTGCTTTAGTACATTTGGAAAGCAGGAAGCTTAAGATAGTTCCTCTAGGAGCCTGGAGTATATTCAGATTGGAAGCAGAAAAATGCTGTGAACTTTGAACACAGAAGTCCACTTCCAAACAGTAGTTTATGAAGTTGAAATCGGGCCTTGAGTTTTGAAGAGAATCGCTCGCATTCAGCCGTCCACATTGCAAAGTGGACAGTAGTGTGCATGCTGCATCTTCAGGTCCTGTGACGTGCTGTGTGATCGTTTTAGGCTTAGAAGATGATTTTTATCAGAACACAGGTAACCAATTCTTGTTGTTCAGAAGTGTGTTACTCTTCTGTTTGCATTTAATGATATAGTTCAGGTTAGTTTGATATTAGATTTATCTTTTAGTATTGTGACCCAGCCAGCAGGTCTGCACATGGGTTCTCACCTGGGGAAGGAGCGGGGATTAAGACAAAGAGAGGGCTAGAGACTCGAGAAACGGAGACAAGACAGGATTCTGATCAAGTCTCGTTTATTGAAGAAGTGAACGGGGTTTAAGTAAATGCTGTTGTTTCAGCATTACAATAGAGAGGCTTACAGTATTGGGTGCATAAGAACAGTTTTTGGAGGGCCCAGCAGGATGGCTCAGTGGTCTAAAGCGCCTGCTTAGGAAAGCTTGGGCTGCTGCAGGGACCGAGGTTTGATGCCCGGCACCGCATGCTGTGCCAGCCCTGCCCTCAGAGCAGGCTGAGCCGGGCATAAAAATAAATAAATAAACAAAATTTCTGAAACAAGAGAAAAAAAGAAAAAGAAAAAGAACAGTTTTGGAAAAGTTGCTCCAACTCAGAGACTAAAAGTAAACAAGTTAATTTAGGTAGGAATTATGATAAGTACTGTATTTTGTGCTATATTTAATGTAGGATTAATACAGCTTTTAAAATTAATTATAAGTGACTTTGTATATACGTTAGGGTGCAACTAAGAAAAGCATATTTAGATAACAGAAGTTGTCTTTGTTACACCTTTGTGGGTACTAGAGTCATGTCAGTGTATGGACGTATGATCATAGCTACGTGCTATCTGAAAAAGCAGCTCAAAACAGACCTCAGAAGCTTCTGTAACCTTTTGCCACCGCCTCCTCCCTCCCTTCTCTTGCCCCTTCTCAGACCACTGCCCCTAATGCACGCTCTCTCTCTGTACTTACAGTTATGAAGCATGTGTTCAGCTTTTTCTCTATTTGTGCTCTATATGTTTGTTTAGGGAAAATAAATTGATATTTTGAGCCCACCTTTTACACTAATCTAAAATATGTCAGGGATCTTTTGTTTCAAATCCTGAAGTTTTTAAACCTTTTGTATAAGGAATTGAAAACAATGGGCAGGATCTTCATTCGGCCTATTAGCTCTGGTGACAGCTTGAGCCTTGGAAGCCCCTTGTGGAGACATGCTGATAACTACTCTGAGGGCACTCACTAGGTAGACCGTGCCTGTGGCTAATTCTGCTTCAGTATGGCTTGCTATGGTACAGAAGGGAGAGTTGTATGTGATGCAGTGTTTCCTGGTGATTTTGCAAAATTTCATCACACGTCATAGCAGACCTGTTTCCCACCAGTCTCCCAAGAATTTGGGGGATCTTATACTTTTTGCCAGAGCTAACAACAAAACTTATGAATGTCTTGAGCCCAATCTTTGGTTTACTTCCTTAAAGAAATGAAGATGCTCAGTTAAAGCAGAAATAATTCGCTGACTGAATCATTCGGAAGTTAACAATATGATATTTCTGAACAGCTAATCTAACAGTTCATGAATGCTGATAAACCGTCCTACACTTGGTTTGTATAATAGTAGCTTGAACCTTGAGAGCTTCTTTGGAGGTTCTAGCAGGGGAGCGCAGCTACTCGTATACCCTTGACCGAGGAACGGTCCTCCTCTATCGGGGGTGGTCGTCCTCTTCGACCGAGCGCGCAGCTTCGGGAGGGACGCACATGGATCGTTGAGGGAGGAAGGGGACACCCGCCTAGCCAGCCAGATCAGCCGAATCAACCCTGGCGATCAATGGGGTGACAGATGTCGCAGCCAGATCGCCCTCACATCCATAGCTTGAAATACAATTTTAGCTACAAAGTCCAAGCCTAGGACCAGTGCCGTAGGAATGAATGCGTAAATCTGGAATAAGTAGAAGTTAACTGAAGAGTGTCAGTATGCTTTCGGCATCTTCATTTGATTTCTTTCCTATGCATTCATAAAATCAAGAAGATATCGTACTTGGAAAAAAAGTTTACACAAGTAGCTTCCTTTATCTAGAATTCAACATTAGTAGTTTGCAACATAAAATTGTAGGCACTGATAATTTTATTTGAGGAAAAAAAACTTTGTGAAGTAGTTTCAAATGTTCATGTGCATGTTATTATTCATAATCCATTTCATTTTTGTGTACCAAGAAGAACTGTGTGGTAAAGAGAGAATTGTGATTGCTGATTGAATTTTACCTTCTGAGGATGTGCACTCTTCTAATTGCAGAAATGACCTCCAGGGTAAATGCTAATCTTTATTGATCATCCACATAATTATAGAGAAACTTCAGCACATTGTAAAGAACAATTGTATAGCTGAATTAATTTCAAAACAATGTATTTTTATGATATAATTTCATATCATTAGCAAGACAATGTTACTTATCCAGTGCTCTCTCAAAATACTTGAGCAAATTGTGAGAGTCACATTTGAGTCACTTAACTTGATTCCAAAATAACAAAAATGCCATAAAAAAATGGCAGAAGTTAATGGATAGTTCTGATTTACACTCCTTTATAATAAAAATAGGCAGTCTTTGAAGTTCTGTGGTTTACTATTTATTTTAATGCATTAATGCAATTCCTTTTTTTTTTTTTTTTAAAGTCTTTAGTACAGGGTCTACAGGGTCTCACTACACAGAGCAGAACCATAGTGATCCTTCCTGATTTTCAGCCTCCTAAGCACTGGAATTACAAGTGTGTGCCACTGTGGTCAGTCTCAGTGACCTGGAGGGTGAGGCTTGGGCCAGCACAGCAGTCCTGGGCTGGGGATCCAAGCCCTGGCTCTTGTGCTCTACAGGTGCTTTAATCTGCTGAGCTATCTGGCCAGCCCATGTAATTCTAGCTATACAGAAGAAAAGCCTTGAAAAATTTTATCAGCCCATCACTAAGACGACTATTAGACTTATAACATCCGAATTATCATAGGGTTAACTACCAATATTAAGTAGACTAGGAAATTTATGACTGATTTGGAAAAAGGAAATTTCCTAGAGTAGTAGAAATGAGGCTTTTAGGTAGAGTGTTTTAGATTTGATATACTAAATCTTTCAAATTTCCATGTTCATTGAGATTGTCTATTTTATTTAATGATTTCCTGCTAAACTGTCATAAATTTGCTCTGGCTCATTCCTGAACGTGTGCGTAGCAATTAATCTCTACATTAAAAGATTCTGGTATCATCTAGTAGATTATTTGCTTCTCTTGTGGTTGTGTCCCATATTAGTAGCAGGTGGCAGAGAGCTATTCCTGAGTTTTATAAGGAGAATCCAGTACTTCCATGTAATTCTGAGCTACCCTGGGGGAGCTATGGGAGGGGGGTGGAGAAGATGGGCGCTCACCTATGTGAGGGGAAGCAGCGCATGGGATGTGTGGACTTGGGTCCTGGACCAACGTCCAGAGCCCGGGATGCATTAGCAGGCACTGCCAGGAGGCACCTCAGACGGAGCGAGGGGGCGTGAGGCTGGGGTGCTCAGCAGGGCCAAACATGGACTTGGGAGCCTCAGAGGTACTCCGCCTCACTATCCATGTGCTCCTGTCTACAGTCATTACACATAGGAGGGCCTGACCATTTCAGGTGGTGGCTGGGCATGGCGGCACATGCCTATGATCCCAGCACTCAGGAGAGCAGGTGGCGTTTCTGCCTCATGTTTATGTCTAGTTTCGGAACTTGTACTACATGGAAACAAATTTCTGCTTCCAAATACCATTACGGTGAGTTTTGATTTGGCTGGAGATATTTTTTTAAGCTAATCCTGAAATTATCATATGTAATTATGTATATGGCTTTCCAGTTAGCTCAGTGGTTTAAGTGTTTGCACCTGCAATCCCAGTCAGTCACAGGGGACTGTAGTTCGATCCCCAGACCCACACTTAAGGCAGCCTGAGCCAGCCAAAAAACAAACAAACAAACAAAAAATCCTTCTCATATTTAACTAGGTATATTAGTTTTCTCTGGCTTCCTACATGGTCCTACATGACAGTGTACTTTTACATATGGAAACTTGAGATTATATATTTGACCAAATAATGTAGCTTATTCACTAATCATTAATGATAAAGACCTTCAATTGATATTATTTGTAGAAAGTAAGAGTATAGTAGACAGACATATAGCACATTGCTCTTTTATAAAGAAGAACTGAGACCTCAGACCACTTAATGGCAATTTCTTATTACGCTTTATTCCTTTTCTCATTGTTCCTTGGCTTGGCAACTGTGTGAGATACATCCATCTTGAATGCATTTCTTTATTGATGCCAGATTTACTTCATTGATTCATTTTGTTTTTCTAAGATATACAAGAAACAGTCTCTTTAAATGCATTCATTGGAGCTAGGTAATATAGGGAATTTTACCTGCAAGTCTCAGTTAGTCAACCTCAGTCCCAAAGGCAGGCTCTCTGGGATGCCAAAGATGAGCATCCGATCCCAAATCATGGCTACTCTGAGCTAAAGAATCAGCTTCACCATACGTTGTGTCTTCCCTCACCTCTGCTTGCTTGTCTCCCGGTCCTCTTTGTCGCCCACACTCTGGGAAGGGTTTCCTCAAAGCATTCTTATTGGAAGGACAAGAGTGACTTGAGAAGTCATTGCTCAGAAAAGATTTCTGGAAATAGCCACTGGAGAAGCAGTGCGTTCAGGGTCCTTTCTCAGTACAGTCCCATCATCTGAGAGATGTCCTCATGCGTCTAGCTACACAGTGAGCCCCACCGTGTTCACCTCGCTTCCCTTTCTTTGCTCCTCCTGTAGCTTCTCATCACCACTATCCAGGGCTTCCCAGTCCCCTTCCTGGTCAAGTCTCTACTCCAGTCTTGCTCAGGAAGCTATTTATGCTTCAGCCATCTGACCATTCCTGAAGACTCATCCTCTAGTCTTCCACATTAGGATTTTGTCCTCAAGTACACTAATAAATAAAATAAAATAAATGAATAAATTTACATATTCTTCCTCTTAAGCTGTGTATTGTCAGTTCATCACAAGAGAACCTTTCCTGGGTATAAGGAATATTTTTCCTATAAGCAGAGATCCAAGGTTGTAATAGGTTTGTTTTTCAAAATTGGCAGTACTTTCCAGATCAGTCTCTTTGCTGATTGAGGCTCCACTGTTTGCTTTCCATAATTAGAAGTGGAAAACACCCTTCATAATTCTTTCTTTCCATTCTACAGTGGATCTCCAGATTCCCTCCGAATGGTGCTGAATGCTGTGGCTTGCACTGAGCCTTTGCCTCGAAGCCTAGATGCTCTTACAATAAGCAGTGTAGCTGGCTGGCTAGTGATAGACAGCCTGGTCAGAGGTGCAGTGCTGGGCCACGCCCTGAGAGGGTGGAGCTCCCTTCTGCACTTCCTGGCCACTGTGATGAGAGCAGATCTCTGCCACTCACATCCTTGGTTCCTTGGAGCCTGCAGATCATGGACCGAAACCACAAGCCCAAATAAATGCCTTCTTTAAAATGTAGCTGTTGGGCATTGTATCTCCAATATGGAGAAAGTTCCTTAAACTGAAAGACACTGGACAGAACTTGGTGCCTAACACTTCTTGCCACTGCTTGCATTTTCATCCGCAATATTTTCCCTGTTAAGAGCAGTCTCACTCCCTTGTTACTGAGTCAAACAATATTGGTGGTCCACCTCCACCCAAATTTCTTACTGCTCTTTCCCTGCTACTGTTCATGTGTCTGCCCTTCTCTGCCTAACTCTGGAGAAGACAGTCTCACTTCTGTTCCAAGCACAGTTTTGGTTAGGTTAAGCGAGTAAAGATGATGCTTCAATTTCCCTTGGCAGTGATGGGTTATTGATAGAACGCTTCTTTCTTTTCCTAATTAGAGCCAGCTATTTGAACTGGGGGAGAGGGAAAGATGTTTCCCTCTCCTTTTTTTAGGGTCTCACTACTAGATCAGATTCGCAGTGATCTGCCTGTTTATAGCAGGGATTACACCTAGCTCCTGCACCTGCCTGCAGGCGCTTTAATCCACTGAGCTATTTGTAACTTTCTTCCTATTGGGGGTACAATGTTCAACAGCCACACTTTTAAAAAGGCATTTATTTTGGCTTGTGGTTTCAGTCCATGGTCTGCAGGCTCCAAGGAACCAAGCATGTGGGTGGCCTTTGCTTTCCACTTAGCAAGGAGATGTTGACTGGGAAGGCACATGTCCGGGTTTGACTCTCATCGTGTCTGGAATAGCTGCCTCCTATTGCTCTAGGGTCTATTTTACCAAGCAGGAATCCAGCGTGAGGGCAAAAGGAATGCATGAAAGGTGGAAGGAAAAAACAATTGTAAACAGCATGGCTGCTTGATGGAATCAGTGCGCCCCTGAATCAAACTAGTGTAATTCTGGAGTCACTGTTGAGTGAGATAATGAATTGCTTTATTTCAAACCAACTTGAATAGGATTTTTAATTAATTAAAATAGAATTTCTAATTCATTAAGCAGAGATGTTATTAAGTGCTGCCTTGCTTTTGTTGCAAGTGCTAATTATCAGAGAACATTCGTAAGGTACTTCAGTTTTATGAGTATTTCGTTCAAGGTAATTCATATATAAAATGTAAAAATTATCAAAAATTACTGCTGCTTTAATGTAGTAAGTAGATGTCATCTTGCTGATATAAGGGAATGAAACTCTCAGTTTGAAAGGTCCCTGGGAAGTATTTGTGTTCTCTAAAACTGAAGAATGAATTTTAGGAAGAGAAGAGCAGAATGTTGAGCTGAGAG
>PVJA010020081.1:0-37493 GCA_004027025.1 Myocastor coypus | reverse complement strand
AGTTGGTTACTCTATTTGGTGGGATCCTTCTGTTCTCATTTGTTGAATTCGGGTCATTTTGGTCCCTTTCTAAAATATTTGTTAGAATATTATGTAGCACTGGTTTTGATGTCATGAAATTCTTCAGCTGTTCTTTGTTATGGAAATATTTCACTTCTCCCTCATACTTGAAGGAGAGTTTTGCCAGGTACAATAGTCTCGGCTTAAAATTGTTTTCATGGAGGACATGAAGCACTCTGCTCCATGCTCTTCTTGACTTCATGGTTTGTGAAGAGAAATCTGCTGTTATTCTGATGGGTTTTCCTTTAAATGTGATCCGTTTCTTTTCTCTAGCAGCTTTTAGTATATTATTCTTCAGCTGGATTTGTGGCATCTTGACTATTATATGTCTTGGCGTGTTTTTAGTTGGGTTGATGTTATTTGGGGTTCTGTAGGTTTCAGTTACCTGAATGTCTGATTGTTTTCTCAAATTTGGGAAGTTTTCTGCTATTACTTCTGCCTGTATTCTTTTTATATCATTCGTATTGACTCCTTCTTTCTCATTGATTCCCATTAATCTCACGTTGTTCATTTTTGCATCGTCTTGCAGATGATGAATTATTTTTTCCTGCATTCTGGTTGTTTTTAAAAGATCCCTTCTTACTCTTTCACTGGCTGCAACTTTGTCTTCAAGGTTGGAAACTCTATCTTCATTTTCGTTCATTCGGCTCTGCCAACTTGTGATTGAGGTTTTATTTTCTTGTATATCTCTTTGAAACTGTTTCATGTGATCTATATCTTTCCTATTTTGCTCCATCAGGGAGTCCATCATTTTTCTCTTCTCTAATTTTTTATCCATGTCTTCTTTAATAGTATTGAAGTCTGTCATTATGGTTATCCTTTCTCTCTCCTATACAGTGATTATTGCTGTTCTGTTCTCCTTTCTACTTTTGTGTAGCTGTTCCCCTACTTGGGATGCTATTGATTTAGGCATGTCTTTGTCAACTTTGGATATTATTTCTGCTCTGATGTCCTCTATACGTTTCTCCAGCCGTTTTTCCATTTCATGTATTTCTTTTTTTACTTCAGACGTTATCCCTGATCTCAGTTGCTCTATAAGTTTCTGCACTTGTGTGTCTGCCTCAGATGCTACCAATTCAGAAGTTTCATCTGTATAATTCTCATTTTCTTCCATTATAGTGTCTTCTGTATTTGGTTTGGGTGGGCACAGGTCCTGAGATTGCCTCCTACTCCTTTTTGTTATCATTTTGTATGGAAGCGACCTCTGCACTTTGGTGGTGTTATGCTGTGTCTATGGGTGTTTGGTCTGGAGACTCCAAGCTGGTTCTTCTACAGAGGTTCCTGACTCTGTGTTGGGGCTCTGGCTGCTAGCTTTTGTGAATCCTGGCGGATGTGGTCTGTAGGTGGAGGTGGAGCTTTGGGATTGAATAGTTCTGGTAGGCTCGTGGAGCAAATTGGTTGCCAAACGGGCTATTTGATGGGTTCGGTGCTGCAGCTTGGGCTGGAGGGGTTCAAAAAAAAAAAGGGGGGGGTGGCGGGGAAATGGAAGGCAGGCCAAGGATCCTGACCCAGCCAGCGCGCAGGCTCCGCTCCCAGCGGTGCGGTTTGGGTCTGGGCTGGAAGAGGAAGTTAGTTGCGGGAACGCAGCGGCAGGGCAGAGGGGCGCAGGGAGCTTACCCACAGCGGGCGCGCAGGCTCAGCTCCCAGCGGTGCGGTTTGGGTCTGGGCTGGAACAGGAAGTTAGTGGCAGAAACGCAGAGGCGGGGCAGAGGGCTGCAGGGAGCTTCAAAAGTAACAATCTTAAATTTATTTTTCAGGATTTTAATACAGCAAACCACAGGCTGCACCAGCCCTGCCCCTGGGAGTGCTGCACAGGCCACTGAGTCCTGGCGTGATGGGGCTCTCCTGCACTCCTCTAATCCCAGAGCAGGGAGGCTGAAAAACAGGAGGATCACTAGGATTTCGAGCTGCATAGTGAGACACTGTACAAATGCATAAAAAATAAATGAAACAACGAAACAGAAAGCAAGAACAGATATGTCAATGATTTCCTTCTTAAACTGTGTAGTCATACTCTCAGTTTTCCTCTCTGTCTTACTGTGGGTATCTCTAATAGACAGGATACTTTATGTGAGTAAAGTAAAAGCATCTGAAGGATGAAGGTTTCCAGGCATGAACATCATCAGCACACTGTGTTGCCTGGTAAGAGAAGCACTTAGCCTACTGCCGTCGCATCCGCAGTAAGACCAGACCTGTACCTCACTCTCAGTCCATATAGCTTTCTTTATGTTATATTTTGGATTCACCTAATGAGTAGACTTTTTCAAGCTTGTTATAACAGTTGTAGAAAGTTAAAGTTGGAGCCTTCTCACAACTGAGATATGACTGTCTAAGCCTTCAAATAGGTTACTTAATATTATAAAATTGTTAATGATGAATATCTTATTTTTCATCCTAAATCTTCAAAACTTGGCATTTATCTTACAGTTACATCATAGTTCAGTTGTAAATAGTGACATTGCAAGTATTTTTCTGGCATTTTTTGGCTAATGGTACCCTTGTTAGAAAGCACAAGGATAGTAAAAACATTGTTCTAGGGACTGGCCTACCCTTATTTCTAGAAGCTTAGTCATGCGATTTTTTTTCCATTTTTTAAAAAAAATCTTGTATTTATTATTTGTTTATTTGTTTATTTGATGCAGGTTGGGCTACATAGCTCAGACTTGCTGTGATACTCCTGTCTCAGCTTCCTCAGAGCTGGGATTACAGGAATGCACCACAACACATGGCTTTGAGGCCAACACCGTTTGTTGGCCCCAAACAAGGATGGAACCCAGGTCTTTGTACTTGCCAGGCAAGTGGTTAGACTGCCAAATTAGCTCCTCATCCCGGTCATGTGATTCTTAATGAAATTATTTGCTGTCGGTATAACTTTTAATAGTTTGATTGTTTTTTTTTTTTTGTTTTTCCAGTTTTTTCTCATTGTTGAAGCCATAATCAATTTTCCAGTGCTGCTTCTGCTCTTACAGTTGAAGTTTTCTTCCAGAGTGGCTAAACAACATTTTGTAGCTTATTTTAATTAACATTTTCCTTATAGTTTTTGAACCTTTGAGAACTGGATGAGCCATTCACTGTTCAGGCAAAGAAGCCAGGGGTTGAGAAAAATGAGAGATGCAGCACCAGATGGAGGCAGAAGGTCTAGAAGCTCTGCAGATTGGCTAGCAGGACCTAGGGCCCTGTGTTGAGAGTCCAGGAGCTGGAGTTGTGTGGCCACAGGCAAAAGCAGCAGCAACAATGTGCCAGCTTAAGAAAACTGAAGCTTTTCAAGGAAGGCTGACTTCCTGTTTCCCTTTTACTCTGCCTAGGCTGTAAGCTTATCACGGGTGCCACCCACTGTGAGTACAATCTTTCCCCTTCAGTTTTCTGGAAAGCGTTAGTCAACTCTAGAAGCACTGATCAGATAAATCCAAAGTGTGCCTCACTAATCTGGTGGGTGCTGCTTAATCCAGTCAAGTTGATTGTCACCACTGACAGTCACCAATGGAAACATTCTCTGAGGAAGGATTTAGAAACCTCAGATGGAATTGGATTCCTCTCAGAAAATGCAGTATTCATTTCTGTTAAGCAGCTTGTACTATACGAATATGTACATTTGTAGTGAATTTTCAAGTCACTGTGGAATAAATTAAAAAAAAAAACAATCATACCCTTGAGATTCACCTAATTTTAGATCATAAAATGTTTTTTATGTTTGTCTTTATACCTTCTCTCAAATGCATACATTTAGTTACGGTTTATAGCTATGTTAGAATTTTAAAATATTTAAACATATTTTACTTCTAATCTTTTCAATAAATGCATTTTTGGCAAATTTTTTTTGACTCTCAGATATCTTTATTGGTGCCAAGAAGGACATTTAAATTATATATGGGCATATATACTACTTGGAATCTAAGATCATATGATTTTAAGTGCATGTGTGTGTGTATCTATTTTTAAATATCAATCATGAAGAGATAATAGTGGAAAATAGAGAAATATATTTGAACATTCATGCTATTTCCTAAACTCTATTAAATACACAAACACACATACACACACACAAATTCTATTTCATCTGTGTTTTCAGAGTTGAAAGTTTTTTTATAATATGATGTCTGGGCTATTAGAAAGTTGAGATTAGTGAAATTGAAATGAAAATTATGAGTATTTAGAATCAAAATGCAATTATTTGTTTAATTTTGATTTAAAAATGCATTTGAGTATTTATTTTAAATATTACTGCAAAGAGTAAAATATTAAATCAAAAAGCCTCAATCCAATGTACACAATTTATTTTAAAAATTAGAAGTGTTTGGGATCATTTCATAATTGATGTCTCTATAGACAATTTCATCACCGTTTTCTTCAGTCACCTTTTTTTGTCCTGCATAGTATTTTATTTCTGAGACAAGACAGTTGTATGCTGGTTCATGCATATCTATTCCTGAAAGTATGATAGTACAATATCTCTGTTTTTTTTTCCCCTTTTATTGGATGTTTTTAATCCACGCAGTGAAGCATCATACAATGTTCAAAACATTTCACTTCTGATGAAATTCCTACTTAGTGGGTGTTTAACTTGTTTCATAGTAAAAAGTAAAAGTAAAAAAAAAAAAATTAAGAGACTAAGTGAATTCCCATAGTATTAATTTTACACAATTCCATGCAGATAGTCCCAAAATTAAAGCACTGAAAAATTCAGCATTGTAATTGAATATGAAAGCTCCTGAAGTCATGAAAACATTGAAACAAATGTATTTTTGCCAAATCCAACATCTACATGTTTCTTTTTATGGAAAGAGGAAGCCTTGTTGATTTCTTTTTATTTCACATTTGGAAGTATGTGCCTCTTTCAAGTGTACTTGGTTTAAAGAAGTGATGGCGCACCTTTAGAGATGAGTTTGAATTTTAAGAGTTTGTGCCAACTACAACCCAAGCTGAGTTATTTATCACAAAGTGCCAACATTGCAACTAAAATTGAATACTAAGATTTTAACTAGAAAAAAATGAAAAACCACCTCATACATCTTTTATCTTAAAAGAGAAACCTGTGTGCCTTAGAGTCACTGCCACTGGCCTGCATCGTGCTTGACCAGCTTCTTTGGGTGTTTGAAGACTGTCTGATTGCTGTTTCCTGCCTCCTCGGTGTTACTTTATCTTCTCACTTCATCCGTAGTTTCTAGAACTATGAAGCTATTCACTTCTTATGCCAGAACTAGGCTATCACAAGCATGTAATAGTATTTTTCTTACTCAATTATGTTTTTTGAAGTTGTATTGCCCTAATTATCTTAGATTTCTTAAGGTTTCTATTTTCATTTTCTTACCTCATATAGAAGTGAGTTTTGTGTCACACAGCCTCAGGGTAGACAGTAGGACAAGTGCCTGTTCATTTCTGAAGTGATCAATGCCTTTATTCATTAATTTATTAGCTGTTCCCCTTAAAGTCTGGTTCTTAATCTCCCTTATTCCTTCTACCTACTAGATGCTTTTTTACATTCTTTGATTTTTTTCTTACTTACTTCGTAACCACATTTTCAATATAACTAAGGTTTTAAATATGAACAATAAGGGAATAGTCTTCCGTAGAAGGCAGATTCATGTGTCTAGGAACTTCTAGTACAGGAAACAGCAATAGGTTTTACCCCTGAGTTCAGTAAGCATGAGATCCTGCTCAGATCTGAAGGACACCAAGATAAAAGCAAGTGAAAGGAAATAACTTAAATGCAAAAATCACTGACTTTGAGAAACTGAACATTTAAAATATTAACTGCTCTGCTCAAAAGGGATAATCAGTGTTGTATTATAATTGAAGACCATGTCAAATGCAAGACCAGACCACAAAAATTGACCTCAAAGTAAAAAAAAAAAAAAAAAAGGCAAAAAGTAAATATTTAAGACAGTCACTGAAGGAATGAAATGTCTAAAATAAAGAGAATCTAGGCCAGTGAGACAGTTCAGCAGTCTAAAGCACCTGCTTAGGCAAGTGCAGTGAGCACAATTCAATCCCTGGCACACATGCCATGCCAGCCCCACACCCAAGGTGGGCTAAGCCAGTCACAATAAATAAATAAATAAATAAAAATGAGAATTCATCATTTTGCTATTATAAATTCCAAAGGCATCAAGATGTTCAGAACACAGAAAAATGCCACAAGCTAAATCGCACGGATTTGTATGCATAATGTACATGATATGTTCCAGACATATTTAAGAGATGTTTAAAAGGTAGATTTGCTGACACATTAAACTTTCAAACATGTATCACAATCCAGTTTAAATGCACAGATGCTATAAATCCCCCAAAAAACTATTGATTTGCAGCTAAAACTTGTTCCATGAAGACTACATTCTGTCCTTCCTTTCATCTTGTCTTCTTACAACTTTAATCCAAATAACTGGAAACAACAATATCAAAACATCACCATTGCTTTGTATATGAAGCAGTGAACATAAGAGAAAACAAAGAAATGATTGACATATAATTATTATTTATTTTTTAATTTTTTTAATTTATTTTTTTCTTGTTTCAGAACCATTATTTGTGTATTCACTCATTTTTTATGGCCGGCTCAGCCCGCACAGAGTGCAGGGCTGGTGCAGCATGTGATGCCAGGGATAGAACCACGGTCTCTGAAGCCGCCCAAGCTTTCCCAAGCAGGTGCTTTAGACCACTGAGCCATCCCACCAGGCCCATGATTGGCATATAATTAATTAAGATAATTTTGCTTCAATTATAGAAAGATCATGCTGTGGTAATTTGTATGTGAGTCTAGTATTTAGTAGGTTAGAAAAATATATAAAAGAGACAAAAATTTAGGTTTGGGTGAATTCTTACATGACAATTGGATTATGTCTAAAAGATACAGTATTAACTAAAATTGCTAAAGAATATATTCTTCTTCCCCTTCTTCTCCTTTTCCTCTTCCTCTTCTTCCTCTCCTCCTCTCTTCCTCTTCCTCTTCCTCTTCTCCTACTTCTTGTGACAGGATATTGCTGTGCAATTCAGGCTGGGCTTGAGCTCAGTTTTGTAGTCCAGGCTAGTCTCGAACTCACACTGATCCTACTGCCTCACTCTATCAAGTGCTAGAATTACAGGTGTGTGCCACCATGCCTTGCTTAAAATGTATTCATCTAAAAACAGATTTCATACTGTGTTTTAATGGAAAATGAAAATAAATAAATGAATTAATTATAAAAGAGGATTAGAATTGAATTTCTCAAAGTACATTATTTCTATATTCTTGAAAATTAAAAGGGCTCATGTTGTAATATTACTTCTTCATTTGAATATATTGCATTACATGGGGCTCTGCTGCCAGATGCTTCATGCTAGTGGAATTCTTTAGGGAACTGCTTTGACATGTGACCATAGAGAGTTAGGAAATTAAATAGCAGGCCAACTTCAAACTAATGCAAAGTGTGGCTGGGTAATTTATTTAGTATTATATGTGCATTAATTTCAAAGCTTTCAGGGGCAATATCTAAATAGGCTGGACTTCCTTACAGTTCTTTTAGTCTCCTTTCTAAAGAAGTCAGTAATGTTTCCAGAAAATCATACTCTTCATTTTCTTAACTGGAAAGCACAAGAAAGAATATAAAATCTTCAGCCTAATTTCTTATTCTTTCCTTTATGCAAATACAAAGATTTATTTTTCTGAGAATAATGAAGGTAATGACTGTCTGTTCTTTACATATTTAATTTCTTCTTACTGTCTTCCATTCATAGTTAAAACCTCTTATATAGTAGAAATCATATTTATGTTATTTTACTCTCAATTTTAAAGATGTTGGGAAATTTTCCTGACTTGAGTAAAATAAATGCTGTCTAGCCCTCCCTAATATAAACTTTCCTTAAAATGATTATTAAATCATTTCTTTTCTTTTCTATTTTTGCTGGAGTGGAGTTCAAACTCAGGACCTTGCACATACCAGGCAGGTTTTTGTGCCACGGAGCTATCTTCCCAACCCCAAATCTAGTTGTTTTTTTTTTTTTTTTTTTTTTTTTTTTTTTTTTTTTTTTTTTTTTTTTTTTTTTTTTTTTTTTTTTTTTTTTCTTTTAAAGGAAAATAAATTTTAAAAAGTATAACAGGTTAGTAGGAGAATTACAATAATTATTACATTGCATATTTTTAGTAGTAGTAGTAGAGTACAAATGTAAGCATAACACCATGCACAAACAATATTAGTGCAAATCTTTTTTTAATGAACTAAGAGAAACTAGCTACATAACTATCTTAACTCTATTGTTTTTAAACATATATTTTTTCATTTTGCTCTTCATTTTCCGTTAAGTCTACGTAATGTCACAAACTCATCTTTCAGATATAAATGTAAATATGTAAAATGGATGTAATCAAAAATATATTAGTCTTTAGTGTTTTTCCAACAAAAATTAATTCTCCACCTTAATCTGTTTACTGCTCTGAGTATCTAGGTGCACAGCAGCTCTGTTTCAGAGTGGATAGTTGAAACATAATCACGGTTCACTGCTAGTCTCATATAAAAATTGTCATTGCTAAAATTGTCATTAAATGTCTGCAAGTAATTAAAATTTCTGTCACTATATATCAAAAGAATATAAGTAGGGAAATTTTTTAAACCATTGCCTAAAACATTCCCATAGATTCTCACTCAGGTTTTCCAGTTATAGCAATGGCAGAAAGTATCTAAAACATAGTAAGAAAGGATTATCGATAAAATATATTTTCATAAATGTATACTAGCATTTCTAATACCATAGATGTATGGAGTATGAAGTGCTAATACTAAAAGCAATAAATCATCATTCATTACCAAATCTAAACCCAAATTTTATATAAATGTACAAACATTTTCAAACTGTAAAATGGTCTATACAGCATATTTTCTGAAGAAAATCACTCATGTCTACTTTTATTTGTAAAACTTTTGTTCAAAGATGATATTTTTTCATGAACTGAATGCTTAATTTTTTTCAGCACTAAATTCTAAAAATATAGGTTCAGAGTGTATCATCAGAAAATGCCAGTCTCTGCCAGCAGGCCCTGTGGTGCTTTTAATTATTTTGTCTTTTGTTTTTTTTATTTATCTTTTGAATTTTAGTTTTGATTATATTTCACTATATTATGGTTTTGGTTACTTTTAGCTTTGATTATTTTAGTATTTTAGGGATTTAAAGTTTACTATTTTATCACAGGTGTATCTTAAGGAATTTTTTTTTTTAATGGCTGGCTCCGCCTGCCCTGGGGGTGGAGCTGGCACAGCATGTGGTCCCAGGGATCCAACCTTTGTCCCTGCGGTTCCTAAGCTTCCCTAAGCAGGTACTTTAGACCTCTGAGGCATCCTGCCAGCCTTGTTGTGGAATTTTTAAATTAAAACATTTCATGTTAAAAGAAAAAAGAATATCAGAGACTAAAATGCATTCCTTTTTTATAAAATATAGTGATATTTGAAAAATCATCTTGCTACATTTTATGTTATACACAAAAATATCATAGTGATTTAATAATATATGAATGATAACGTTTTCAATCTGTTTTCTTTCTCACAAGACAAATCAATAATCCTGATATTTACCCACAATCAATGGGTAGGACAGAAGGCCGAAAGAAACAAAGAAACAAAAAAAGAGATGAAGACACTAATAAGAAGATGGAGAATATTCTAATTATCTTGTGCAATAGGGATAAAATTATCTTTTAAGTGCTTGGCATTTAGTAACTAAGATTTTTTTATTAATTACAAGTTTGCATCATTATATATGTCTGCATCCTACATTATACTCAGCTCAGCATCTTGTTCAGCAAAAAGGAAAAATACCTTTGTTCTCCACACCACTAACAAAAAATTATTTAAAATTAAAGATAAATAGAAGTTACTGGAAATATAGTTTCAAACCCCTTATGAAAATAAATAAAAATATCATCATTTATTTGGTTTTCATCAAAATTCTTTTGTCAAGCATTTTCTCCTCTAGAGATAAATATAAATCAACTTCACAAACCTAAATGCTATACTTTTGAAACTAATATATTTGAAATAAATATTATTTCCTCTATTACAGCAAATAGGAACACAAGGTTTAAACCATCTAGAAAAAATTTAATATATCTTAATTCCCTGAATTGGTACACAAACATGGTATTCTAGCCTTTAATAAGGCTAAATTTTCTTGTTTTCTTTTTTCTTTCTTTCTTTCTTTCTTTCTTTCTTTCTTTCTTTCTTTCTTTCTTTCTTTCCTTCTCTCTTTCTTTCTTTCTTTCTTCTTTTCTTTCTCTTTTTTTTTTTTTGTATTTTAGGGAAGGGTTAACAGTGTGTACAGGGTCTTACTACTAGATTGGATTCGTAATGATGCATTTGTTTACAGCCTCCCAAGAGCTGGGATTACAGGCACATGCTATCACAGCCAGTCTGGATTGTCTTCTCAGTGTGCCCCGGGATCAGGGCTGGCATAGCAAGCCCAGTGGTGGAATTCCCAGCCCCTGCACCTTCTTGCAGGCACTTCAGTCTACTGAGCTATTTGCCGAGCCCTAAGGCTAACTTTTCTTAGTAGAGAAATTACACAAATAAAATACATGTTTCATATGTATGCCATTGCAAAACAGTCATATCTGCTTTTTAAGAATTCTGAACACTTTTTAAACACATCAAGAAAAATTTCATAGACTTATCTTCCATTTTAAGAAATGTCAAGATTGGCCGGGCGTGCTGGTGCACGCCTGTAATCCCAGCACTCGGCAGGCTGAGGCAGGTGGATCGGTGCAAGTTCGAGACCAACCTGGGCTACAAAAATGAGCTCAAGGTCAGCCTGAACTGCATAATGAGACCCTGTCTCAAAAACACACACACACACACAAAAAAAAAAAAAAAGAAAGAAAGAAAGAAAAGGAAAGAAAGAAATGTCAAGATTGCTTTTCTGAACATTTGTACAGGTTTGTGGAAAATATAAATATCTTGTTGATTAAACTTGGTGTCACTCAATATTTATGTGTTAAACATAGTGTTAATGATAGTCATTTTTTTTTTTTTTTTGCAGGACTGGGGTTCAGACTCACGACCCTGCTCTTTCCAGGCAGGCACTTGTGCCACAGAGCTATCTCTCTGGCCCCATAGTAAATTATTTTAAAGCATCACTATATACATAGACACATGGATCAATAAATTACATGTACAGAGGTAGATGAATGAAGAAAACATTTCACAGATTGATAAAGATGAAAGGAATAGATAACTAAGAAACATTTCACAGATTGATAAAGATGAAAGGAATAGATAACTAAGAAACCAAAGTATGTCTAAAATACATATTTTAATAAATATTCATTTCTATTAGAAATTTTTGCAGAATATAATGATTACATTTATTATGGGGAACTGTGACATATAAATACGGCATTTTAATTTTTTACCCTCTACCTTTTTTCTTTTTCAAAAGACATTTCTTTGTTTTCTATAACCTTTTATTTATTTATATAATTCATTGAAAAGAAAGATTTTCTGGAAATTAGATGCAGTTATCTTATATTCTGAATGATTGCTACCCTCTTTTTATCTTGCTTTGAAATTTTTGTATTCCTCTTTAAAATAAAAAAGTAAATGTGTAATTGTAACAACAAGAAAAATCTGCTTATTGTCTGCTAATTACATTGGAAAATACTCAGCATTAAAATAATGACATAGAAAGTGAAGACATCAATAAAGAGAGCAATGCAATAAATAACACACATGAAGAGAATGCTTGATGAATGTCAAAGACATTAAGTTAATCATGTGTTCATGGGCGCAATCTAAAATGAAGTGGGGATGTGACACAGCCCATGAACTGCTTCCCATTAATCACTTCAGATTAGTGCCTATAATTCTGACATTGTTACTGGAAACATTGGTAACTTTTTAATTTAATAAGCTTTTTTTTAGAGCAGTTATCTGAGAAATACATTAACCTTTCCTTCTCAACCCACATGTCCTATTAAAATATTGCGTTAGTGTAGTACATTGATTTCAATAGATGATCAAGTTTGTTGTATCATTTTTAACTGAACTACAATTTTCATCCAGGTCAGTTTTTCGTGTTATATTGTTTTATAGATTTTGATAAATACATAACACTATATATGTAAACGCCAATTGGCTCTGTTGTTCTCAACCTCTCTAGTATTCTTCTGTTTAACACCTAATCCCATCAAAACTCTAATCGTCCTACTATCTCTATAATTTTATCTATTTCGAAATCATGTAGTAACAAGCAGATAGCATGTCCACTTTTTTGAATGCTGTCTTGCACTTAGAAATATGCATATAAATATATAAATTTCATGTATCTTTTGTCATTGTATAGATTCATTTTTTTTTAACAGAACCTAGGATCAAACTCAGGACCTTGTACTTGCCAGGCAGGCACATGTGTAGACTCATTTTTTTTAACACTGAGTAACAGTTGAACGAATGTCTGTATTATCAGTTCTTTTTTTTTTTTTTTTTTTTTTTTTTTTTTTTTTTTTTTTTTTTTTTTTTTTTTTTTTTTTTTTTTTTTGTGGAACCAGGGTTCAAACTCATGACCTTACACTTGCCAGGTAGGCACTTATGCCACAGAGCTATCTCCCTGGCCCCTGTATTATCAGTTCTTAATTCATTTACTTATTAAAGTATATATCTTTGGAAACTATGGATAAAATTAATGTAAATATTATTTTGTAGTTTTTGTGTAGACATACTTTTCAGTCAATTTGAGTGAATACCTGAGTACAATTGCTCAATTAGCTGATTATTTTTATAAGAAAGTGGAACCGCAAATGCACATATAAATGTTACATTTCCTCCAAAAATGATATGAATTTCATGTATTGTACATCTTATAGGTTTTGACGAATATATAACATAGCCACACATAGGTGTGTGTGTGTGTGTGTGTGTGTGTGTGTGTTATAACACATCAATATCTGGTGTTCACAGCATTGTGTGTTCTGACCATCCTTGTACGTTTAGTATTGTCTCATGGCTTTATTTTCAATTGTATTAATAATAGGTGAACTTGAACATCTTTTCCCAAGGTAATTCAACATCTTTTTATTTCCTCTGATGCATCATCTAGTCTTTTTCTTTTTAAAACCTAAGCCATTTGTATTCTTCTTCCTGGTTTATGTCTTGTACGGTTAAATATATCTTTTAGGAAAGATGAACTTTTTGTAACTATCTTTTGTGTGCTCAGTCTTGACTACCATAGCAATGGCTTTTGAAAAGCAACTACATTTTAAATTTTAAAGCTGTATTAGTCAATGCTTACTAGAGTCAGATGGCAAAGAGTGTAAAATGTTTTGTGTGCTGGAGACCTTCAAAGATCTAGTCAAGGGCTTGGAACCCAAGGCAATGCCACCCAGGAATCCACAGCAGGAGACTGAAGGGTAGTCAGTGGGAGAGTGAAGCATCTGCACTAGAAAGGCCCAAGGGCCAGTTCTGGAAGCTGAAGTGTTTGTTCCGAAAGGCTGAAGGAATTGTGCCAGATGGCAGAGGGATCTGCACTGAAAGCAAGGAAATGAGGTTGAGGGTAAAGACAAGGACTGAAACTTCTCCAAAGAAAGAAAATAGTCAAAGTTCTTTCAAAGAAATAACACTGAAACTCTTTTGTAGAAATACAGTCACAATGAAGCTTCTCCAAGGAAGCTGATATCCTTCTCCAGATTCCATTCCTACAGCAATTCTGCTTAAAGTGGAACTTTCACACCCAGAACCATGTATAGATTCAGTTTAGCTGGGCATTTCTCACTCAAGTTGACCGTTAGTAATTTAATTACTACAAGTGTCCTATCCACTTCCTTTCCAAGAGTAATGGCATTGTTATGATACATAAAAAGTCAATGTCTACAGTGATTTAAATTATCTACTATTGTTTTGTAGATGATTTGTAATTGTATAATTTACATTTAAATCCATGATACATGTTCAGTTAAATTTGAGGAACTAATTTCAGTGCCACTTTCTTTATCTAAATTATTTATTGATGTGTTTTTGAATGCAGATATCCAGGTATTCCAGGATCATTTGTGATACTATTATTTTCCCCTTACAACTTATAAATATCTAGAACTCTTTTCATTTCATTCTTTTCATTCCTCTGGCCTATTTGCTCTTTCTTTTGTTAGTACTATACTAACTTGATTGCTATACCTCCATATTAAGTCTTGAAGAAGGGAATTTCTACTCTTCCTACTGTGTTCATCTTCAATAGTATGTTATTAGGTATTCATGGTTTTATTTTACCTTCCAATCCATTATGTTTCACATCTAAAATAATTTCCAAAAGTCTTGTGTTCAGCAGGCAAGTTGAGGAAGGTACACGAATCGTGGACCAGATACTTATTAAAGGATGGGCCAGATACTCATTGAAAGAGTTGTCCATTGATGAGTTAGGGGCAGAATGTGCTGCTAAGTGCATCCTGGGGACTGGCGCCTGGCAGGCTGTGTTCTTGTCTCTTACTCTTCAGTTCTATCTTTCAATCATATTGCAAGAGTCTTTTCTTTACCACACTATTCCCGCCTTGGAGCCAGCACTCTGTGGTACAAACAATGAAACCATGACCAAATAAATCCTTCCTTCTTTAATTTATGGGCATTGACTGTTTTGTTCCAGTGATATGCATGTGCTAATACACAATGGAGACTTTATCATAATTTATTTAAATTACTACAAGTTTGCTCTTCAGGATTTTTATTTGGGGTTCTATTGCTGGTGTCAGGAAGGTGAAAAGAACTGACATCTTAGTAATACCGAATCTAGCAACAAACATGCAACCTGGGTCCACACATTTCAATATATTTTGATTTTTGCAGCTATTCTCATGTATATGTACTGATCTCAACATGTATTAGTCACATAAAAGTATGTGAAACTTAAATACGTGTCCAGATATAAAGAAATAGTCTTAGCTTTAGTTTTGCTCTCCTTGTATCCACTATTCACTGAATTCTATTTGCATTTTATAAGAATTATTTTTTTAGCCTCTAAGGAGAGTCACCCAGAGAAAAACATTCTCTCAGGCTTTCGCAGAAAGCAAACTGGCCAAGCAATGGCCGTGACTCATCCCAAAGGCTGACACTAACAACAGTTCTACAAAGTACTGTATATGGTCCCAAACTTAATCCTGAGGGGAGTTGACCCTGGAAAATACAAAAAATGAATGTTTTGTTATACAGGTCTTGCTTTGACATGCTCTTGATCACCTAGCCCCCCCACCCAAAAATGATGCAAATCTTTGGTTAACAAGTATTGTTTAATTATTTTGCATTGAGAACTATTAATACCATAGTCACTATTACGTTGTTTGCTCATGGCACTTATGGTGTGTGTGTGTGTGTGTAATTTCAAGTGTATTTTACCATATTTTTAATTCTTTATTGTGCTTTAGTAAACCTCTCCTGATTTCCTGAAGGATGTAGTAAAGATTAATTTTTACCTCTTTCTTCCCTAAGCTAGTGTTCAAACTTAAATTAATAATTCACTTTCTTACCAAACTTGTCATGACTTTGCAAGCCATATTTCTTTTGAGATTTAATTCAGTGCAGCTAATAGATAATAAGCCATCTTTTTGGATATGGGAGAGACAAGAAAATATTTTGGAGTGTGCATGTTTGGTTTCTTCTAGGAACTTTTTAAAAACATTTTTAGCAATATTTCATTTTCAAGGGACCTGAGACTTTATAGATCAGGAGGTACTGCAGTTGTGTATAAAAACATATTGATATATCTTTTTCACAGACAAAAGCAAGTGTCCAGCTAAACAGCATTGGTATTATAGGAACAATTTCAATATAAGTTCTTGTGTCTTTGAAACTTTCATTTTCAGTAGCATGCTAATCATATTATAGAATGTTAATAAAAATATTTTTCACAAAGATCCACAAAGATCCTCTAAAACATCCTGAAAAGTTTTTCCAATGATGAAAATGTGTGACTCATTAACTATTCATATAATTCTACCTAGCAAAAATTCTGGCACCAAATTCACACTTAATATTTGTACATAGGTGAATTAAAATGATGAACAAATGAAAGAGGAGGGAAATAAAGAGGAGAAGGAGGGAAGTGAGAGAGGGAAGTAGATCTTTTTCCTTGAAAATCTACCTACCCAATGAAGTTTTAGAAATGCAGTGTGTGTTTCATACTTATTTAGACTACATGTGCCAGCCTGTGTCCCCTCCAAAGGCATTTTTTTTTACCTCTTCACTTATTTTATCAATTTTTTCTTATATCAAGTCTTCTAAGCCTTCAAACAATAGCTCCCTATCAAGAACTTTGCTTCACTCCCTCCCCTGACATTTATCTTCACCATCTCCATATACTACCTGAACAACTTTACTTTTATGCCTAATTATAAACATTAAAAGCATAATTACTTTCCCTGAACACTCATCTAAATTTCCCTATATGTCCACTCTGCACTTCACATAGCATTTTTGGTATTAGAATTTAACACAATCTGCAATATTATTTATTATTTATTTGATTAGAATATGCTGACCCTCTTGGAAAGCAAACAGGGCAACACCCTGCTTCATTCATCAGAGTATTGTCACTATCTAACACACTGCCTTACATATGGTAGGCATTTCAGTATTTGTTTGCTGAATATACCAAAACATTACACTCAGTAGTCAAATTTAAACACATTAAAATTTAGAAGCTCAGAAACAAATTATCAAGCAATAACTATATAAGAGATCAAAAACTGCATAACAGTAGGTAATGTGCAGTAATTTTCCTATATGGATATAAAACCTGGGCAAAACATGGTTTCCAGTGAAGCTGAGTTAGAGTGAATGTCTTCAGATGGATGATCTGAGGCCAAATGATATCTCAGGCCTTAGGTTTCGATATGAATACAGCTTAGAAGGGATCGAAAATGCTGAACAAAATCACTTGCAGTGAACCATAAGTAAGAGAAAACCAAATTAGAAAACAAATTAGGAAGATAAAATAATGTTATGTAAGAATTAAGCATGTAGTGTAACATATAAGAAAAGTTATAAAACCTTAAACTTATGCATCTTAGTGAGTTTCATTTAATACTTAAAGTTATAAGATATGAATCATCCCATGCACTTTATATAACTAACACACTTTCCATAACAAACACAGTGGGTAAAGACCAAATAAGTCACAGATGAATGCAAAATAAAAGTCATGAACATTTTCACTACAGTTACAAACTAAAAGGAAAATAAGTGATAATCATATTATGATTATCATCAGTGTATTTTCTTTTTCTTTTTTGGTTTTATTCTATGTATTTGGTACAGAGTTTCACAACACAGCTTGCACTCACAGTGGTCCTCCTGTTTTCAGCCTCCCTAGTGCTGGCATTACAGGTGTGCGGCAATGCACCAGGTCTCTGTGGCTGGCTCAGCATGCCCCAGAGGTGGGGGTGGTATAGCATATGGTACCAGGGATGGAAACCTGTTCCCTGTGTTTGTCTAAGCAGGCACTCTGTCTTCTGAGCTATCTCACCTGCACTTCACTTTTCTAATCTACTTTAAAATATGTGTGATGCACATTGCCAGCTGTTTATGTTCAAAATACTTGCCAAGAAATTTGCTGTTGCTTTTCATTTGATTATTATATGTCATTTGCTATATAACACATTAATCTTAATGTAAAATCTACAAACAATATAAATTCAAAGTGACAATCAAGACATCTGTTTAGGACACTGTAAAGAAGTTACTCTGATCACATATGTATAGTTCAAATAGCTTTCAAAAAATCCATTGGCTTTCTAATTTGCATCACCAAGCATAATGTGCTTTGGTGGTTTTGAGCTTTTTCACAGTGTTTCACACCAAGTGAGTGCACAATACATGCTTCTTTTATATATAAAACCTAGGGATAATTTAAAAAAGAAAAATAAAAAAAAATCAGCAAAGCTAGAAGGTGATAGAAATATGACGGAAATGTATAAACAAATTTAATGTTTGAAAATTGAGCATATTCAGCTGCCCATTTGTGACATCAACATTTCATTAAATACAGTTGTCTTATAACAGCCTCAATTGTTGAGCTTCCTCACAGCTAAACTAAACGTGTTTAAATAAAATGAGTCTTGTTAACTTTTCTTATTGTTCTTTGCGTGAAGACTTGAACTTTGCTTTTAAAAAGAAACTGCTCCATCTGCAGCTAGTATAAAGTATCAGCTGGCAATGTTTAACCTTTATGAATCATCCATTTTTTTTTTTTCCCAAGCCAGTAAGCTTTAAAGAAAGGAGATGTTGGAAGAAAAAAAAAAAATGAAAGAATATTTCAGGAACTTTGTTTTGTGCCTGTCTCAGGAGCTTATGCATACTAAAAGGAATGGTTAACATGGTTTCTACAAAGGTAAAAGTACATGCATCATGGGAATGGAGCAGCTGCCTGACAGTTAGATTTTCTCCATCATCAATAGAAAGGAAACAGATCATCAGGACGTGAATGTTTCATTTCATAATGTCGCTGCATACGGGAGAGCACTAACATGGCAAGTGTCTCTTAACAAAGAAAATATTCCATTGCTGCTAGCTGATAACAAATGGATGTTTTCCTTAAGATAAATTATATGCATGAAGGTTCAACTTGATTTTTAGCTTTTAGGGTTTCAGACAAATAGTAATAATAACGTTCAGGAAATGTTTCCATTCCTTGAAATTGCTCTAAAAACAATTCAACATGCCCCAGTTATTTTGCATACAATGGTACCTTGTATGAATAAAAGCAACTTCATAAATAAACAGTATTTTTAGAAAACAGGAGCATGTGAGCATTTCTTACTTGAAAAGGACAATTTTTACTTTAGCTGACAAATATTCCTTAATCTGAGCACAAATTTAAGATATTATTCTAATGAATGTGGATAATATTATAATTACATTCAATTAATGTGAAGGTTGAAAAGATAAATAAAACGAAAAGGATCTGTAAATTCTCATCTGGCCTAGTGAGCATGCATGGCAGGACGCAGTCATAGCCTTTGGGAGTCCAATGTCCCACAATACAATTAATTTAAACTTTAACCACTATAACTTTGTCCTCACACGTGTATGGAGTATAAAAGTAGTGAGTAGTTTGGAGAATGCCTTAGTTTTCATTATCATAATTCTTGCCAGGACAAATGACAATCTCTCTGTGCCATATGTTCTTTTTTCACTAATGCAGTTGCAACAACAGTTTTACCACACCTTGGATGCCATTCAGAATTATTTATTCCGAGGAACAAGGAGTTACTGTAAAATTTTAGTGCAAAGATTAAGCTTAAATTATAAGTGAAGTAAGCTTCTTAGAAAGATATCACATTAAAATATGCAAAATTTTAATTTATTTAAAAGATTGAGATTTTCGACTGGTTGCACGGTGTCTGGACCAAGCCCAGCTCTCGGACATGATGCGTCACCCCCAAACTCCAGCCCAGACTCCACCCCCATCCTGACTAGGCCAACCAGCAGACTCAGCCCTGGTCCATTCGCTGATTCATCAACAACCTGAGATCGGATTCCACCCACCTTCCTGATCAGGGCGCACATTGGTGAGGTAAGAACTCTCTCAGCCTGAATACATCCCCACAACTCGATAACTATCCAAACCCCAACTACACCCATATTTCCCACATGACCACCCACCGTACCCACATGGCCCACACCGTCCTGACACACGGGGCCTCATGGTAGCCAGTTGGCTGAGCTCTGAGTTGCAGACAGACACCTCTGGAGGAGAACAAGCTTGGCGGATCCAGACCCAAATTTCCATAGGTGCTAACTGTATAAGTTCACCAAGGTACAGAGATCACTGCTATAAAAAATGAGAGAAGGAGCAAGATCCAATCCCAAGTCCCAAGTCCACACAAAATAAATAGAGGAAACACTACTGTCTTAGTTACTTTTCACTCGTTGCTGAAACAAATACCTGACATTCAAAATGAAGGAAGGAAAGGTTTATTTAGCTCACAGTTCGTGGAGGTTTCAGTCCATGTTTGGCTGGCCCAAGGCTGAGAGGAACAGAGCAGAGAGAACCCAGTTCATGGCGGCAGAGCAGCGACAAAATGGTGGCAGAGACAGCCAATCAATCAGGGCAGCAGAGCAGCAGCAACAGCTGAGAGCAATAGCAACAGCCTGAGTCTGTCTCTGTCTCTCTTTATATTACATTCAGGCTCTCCGCTTTAGCCCCCATAATCCCATCAGTACTAAAACCCATAATCCCAGGGATCATGGATCAAGTCTCAAACTCTAGAAGTCTCCGCCCAATAACTACATGAGGCTTTGGGGGAAACTAGACGTAAGCCATAACAACTATCATGGAAGAAAATGGAAATCATACAGATGAAATCTCTGAATCAGTAGCATCTGAAGTTGAAAGGCAAGTGCAAAAACATATAGAGCAACTCAGATCAGAGATAACATGTGAGGTAAAAAAAGAAATGTAGGGGCCTGGCAGGATGGCTCAGTGGTCTAAAGTGCCTGCATGGGAAGGCTTGGGCAGCTTCAGGGACCGTGGTTCGATCCCCAGCACCACATGCTGTGCCAGCCCTGCCCTCGGGGCAGGCTGAGCCAGCCATAGAAATGAGTGAATAAACAAACAAAGGTTCTGAAACAAGAAAAAAAAAAAAAAAAAAAAAAAATAAAATTAAAAAAAAAAAAAGAAATGTATGAAGTGGCAAAGTATCTGCAGAAAAATATAGAAGAAACCAGAGCAGAAATAACCTCTGAAGTTAAAAAAGACCTCTGTAAATCAATAGCATCTAAAGTAGGGGAGAACAGAGCAGAAATAATGTCTGAACTAGAGAGAGAAAGGATAACTATAGTGAGAGACTTCAGTACTCCTAAAGAAGACATTGATAAAAACTTGGAGGAGATTAGAAAAATGATGGATTCCCTGATTGAGCAATATAGGAAAGAAATTAGATCACATGAAATGGTTTCATCGAGATATACAAGAAAATAAAATGTATATCACAAGCTGGCAAAACCATATGAACCGAAGGGAAGATAGAATCTCAAATCGTGAAGACAGCATCGCAGCTAGTGAAAAGATAAGAAAGGATCTCTTAAAAAAAACTAGGATGCAGGAAAAAATAATTCAACATCTGCACGATGATGCAAAAATAAACAATGTGAGACTAATAGGAATCAATGAGAAAGAAGGAGTTAATACAAATGATATAAAAAGTATATAGGCAGAAATAATAGCAGAAAACTTCTGAAATATGAAAAAACAGTCAGATATACAAGTAACTGAATCATACAGAACCCTAAATAACATCAACCCAACTAAAAGCCCATCCAGACATATAATAGTCAAGATTCCAGAATTTCAGCAGAAGAATAGAATACTCAAAGCTGCTAGAGAAAAGAAACAGATCACATTTAAAGGAAAACACATCAGAATGAGAGCAGATTTCTCTTCACAAACCATGAAGTCAAGAAGAGCATGGAACAGAATGCTTCAAGTCCTCCATGAAAACATATTTCAACCCAGACTGCTATACCTGGCAAAACTCTCTTTCAAGGATGAGGGAGAAGTGAAATACTTACATGACAAGGAGCAAGTAAAGAAGTTCATGATGTCAAAGCCAACCTGAACAGTATACTAAAAAAATATTTTAGAGAGGGACCGAAATGACTCTAACTCAAGAAACGAGAACAGAAAGATTGCCCCAAAGAGGTCACTCAATTAAACACAGGAGAAAAAGGGGCAAACAGTAGTAAATAAACATTATGTCAGTTATAAGTCAACATATTTCAATTGTAACCATCAATGTAAATGGACTCAATTCTCCAATGAAAAGAAATAGACTGGCAGAGTGGATAAGGAAGCAAAATTCAACAATATGCTGTATACAAGAAACGCACTTAATTCATAAAGAAACTCGTAGGCTAAAAGTGAAAGGATGGAAAACAATACTACATGCTCCGCCTCAAAAAAAAAAAAAAAAAAAAAAGCAGGGGTAGCAATCTTGTTTGCAGACAGTCTAAACATCAAACCAAGACTGATCAAATGAAATAAAGAAGGCCACTACATATTGGTTAAGAAGAATCCTCCCAATTTGTAATAATTTAGCAGATAAACCAGTAGTTCATATTTAGAAAGAAGGATGTTTACGTGTTAGTAAAGCATTAAGTTATGGGTGCATGAAGGAATCTAAAAGACACATTTTCACATGATAGAAACAAGCCCAGATAGAGTTTTTGGTTGTCATTCTTTTAAAAAATTATATAGGCAAAATTAAAAATATACATATACAATATATGTAGTTTACCAATGTATGTGGCAGATAATGTACAATATAAATGTATTTTTAAAGGGAAGAGATAAAAGAAATCCAGAACAGTACTGCTCTAGAAGTGTGGGTATGCCTTTGAAAAACTACCAATTTTGCCAAAGAACAGGAGCAACAAAACTCCTAGATACTTATGCATTTCTTATTTTTCCATATTATGTTCTTGTTGAAAAGTGTCTTTTCACTCTACTCAGGCTGGACAACAGCTGCTTGGAATTTGAGTTTATATTTGTATTGCTTACTACAGAAATATACTTTCAACACATTTTTTCAGCTGACATTTTTAATAGGTAAATGTGATATATGAATGTCTTTCTCAAATTCTTTATCATTGAATTTGTTTAACAGTGCATTCTGAGCTTCAAACATATATAAAGCATTTGGTAAACTTGTAGAAAGCTTATTAGTAAGAAGAAACATAGAAAGTGCCTGATGGTAACTGTAGAAATAGACATATGTGTTCTAAGTAGTACTGACATTTTATAAAATTGTAAAATATTGGACTTTATAGAGAAAATTATAATATGTTTATCTTTAAATGATTATATTTGAGTCTAATTAAAGATGAAGCTGAGTAAAAGATCCAACCATTTATTTTATTTGAATGTATTAATAGCCCACACTGGGCCCGGCGGAATGGCTCAGTGGTCTAAGGCACCTGCTTGGGAAAGCTTGGGCAGCTTCAGGGACCGCGGTTCGATCCCCGGCACCACATGCTGCGCCAGCCCTGCCCTCGGGGTGGGCTGAGCCAGCCATAGAAATGAGTGAATAAACAAACAAAGGTTCTGAAACAAGAAAATAAATAAATAAATAATAATAATTTAAAAAAAATAGCCCACACTGTAGAATAAAAATAGATACTTTCACAAGTTAAAGCATCTAATTCTAAAAACAAAGTTACTTATTGGGTCTACAAAACATATACATTTCAGTATAGCTCATATGTAGATCAATCCTCGATATATGTTCATGAGATAAAAATGGATATTCAGCTTGCTTCTCTATATGACACTAAACGTTTAGAGTAGTTGACATTAAATGTTTAACTGTGTTATTCACCCTATCTCAGTGCCTTTCTAACAGTATCTATCTATCTATCTATCTATCTATCTATCTATCATGTATCCTCAACTCACCTAAAAAGTTTTAATCTCTATGTCATCATCTATCCTATCTTTTCTGCTTTTTGACTAGAATTTTGGAAAAATAGTCATTAGCATTCTAGTAACTTGTCTTGTTCTCCCACCTTCATCTGATCTCCCTGAAGACAGCAGAATTCAGTTCTAAAACTACTATGTTTTTAGTAGTTAAAAACTTCTTCTGCTAGTCTCCATGTCCTTTATGCTTTCATTTATGCTGAAGAAAAGTCTCATCCCAGAGACTTTCACATAAAAAAAAATCAAACATTTTCTAGCATTATCATTTAATTTCAATTTCTGAGTTGTTTCTTTTCTTGGCTATCAAGTTTTCTTTACTGTTGCAATTTATTTTCCTTTTTCACAATTTAGAAAAGATTGAATTGTGTCACATCTCTGCAATCCTTCCTCCTGCCTCAAATATCTCAGCTTCTACTCACTTATATATACTGTACGTTATGTGCCTTCTTTACACTTTATTTTATTCTTTGTGCTGGCCGGGTGGAAGAGAGCTATGTACTTGGTATAAATAAACTCCATCAGAAATTGACCAAGTTATGAAGTCAGAAACTACTTAAACAATTTTAAATACTGTTTGGGTTAAAGCTAAGCTAAACATACTCTTAGTCCTTGATGTAAAAGAAATCCTTGTTTCTAATTAGGATGAATTATTTGTCCTTATCTTGCACTCTGTATAGTCTCCCCAGGACTTCAGCTACACACAGAACATATGGTAATACACCTTTCATAATCTAATCATCCATATTGTCTGTTCACTCTGGACAACCACGTTTCTGTGAAATATTGCTACTTAACAACTTCTGAAATAATATTGAGTTTTTTAGCATGCTGATAAAATAAAAGGAAAACAGAATGGAATTGAGTTTTCCATATGAACTGATTTCTTGGTTTAGTCCACTGTCAAAGACAGGTAGAGAGGGAGAGAATCATATTCTTTATGGTATTACACCTTTTTGTAACACTAAACTTTCCTCAGAAATTCGTATAGAATATTCTAAAAAATCCTGTTTCTTAAATTAAATATGTACATATTAAAATATTAGCTTTCCTAAATGTTAGGGTCAATTATGATCCTCTTATAACATTCCAATTTTTTTTAATCTTTCAAATTTTATTACGCCTTCTGGTTCTAACACTAGTGAGACAACATGTTGTTTGCACATGTAGGTCTGATTTATGTCACTTATGAGAACAGGCTCTAGTTTCATGCATTTACTTAAGAAAGCCTTAAATTTATCTTTCACAGAATGAAGGCATTACTTATCATGAGGAGTCAATACACACCTAAAAATTATTCTTGAAATAGTAAATAATACACATTTTATAAACATTAAATATTATAAAGTGATATACTGTTTCTCATAATGAAAATATGGCTTACATTGTGCTGGAGACTGACCAGTTTACCTCTGAGCTGGGAAAATGGATCTGGCACCATACCGGAGGAAACTATATGTTCAAAGGAATTTTGCTTTGGAAAAATTTAAGCATGTAGAGTTAACAACTTTAAATAACTTGCTTGAATAAATCATGATTGTTGTATTTTCCATGCTTACAATCTTGTGTTACTTGATCTCACCACTAAACCTGTAGAAAAATGCAGTATTTGCTCATAAAGGCAATAACACTATCGTCCTTGATTATTTTCCTAAAGTAACAATAATGCCAAAGAATATTTTTTCATAAAATGCAGAGAACTGATTCAATAGCCCTTAGATTTAACATGTCTTCTAATGGTTAATTTTTCCTCTTTATTTAATTTTAGCATTTACCATTCTAATGTTCTTTTCTTTCAATTTAGCAAACTAGAAGTTATAAATACAAAATGCAAGAAAGTAAAATGATACTATAGACAACATATACTTCAGGAAAAAGTTAAAAAAATAACAGGTATAAAATAAATTAGATATTAATCAGTATTCAAAAGCAATTCGACCAGATTAGGGCAAAATCTTAAAGATGATAAAATGCATTAGTAAGTGTTGAGCTAAATTTAAAGTATAAACATTTTCTCTGAAATAAGTAAACTATTCAAAGTGAACTTAAACTAATTAAAACCATTTCAGTGTTTCAAGTGTTAAACTATTGATATAGGGAAATAAGCTTCAAACCTGAAACCTGTCTAGGAGGAGATCATGTCTAAAATAAAACAATGAAGTTTTTAAACAAGGAAGCTTCTGCCTGGAAGAGCAAGAGTGAGCTGTCATGGAATCTGTCTTCTCTAGGGATTGTTTTTAGTAAAACCCACTAAGTGAGGTGTGTCTAATATGGGAAGCATATTGCAAGGTGGGCATGGGGTGGGACAAAATCATAATCAACCAATAAGATCACAAGCACAATTGCTCAGGTAAACTTAATTAAGTCAGGATCAATTGTGGAAGGGAGTCACTGTGGCAGGAATAGAGAACAGGTGCTTTTCCTGTAGAGGGCTGGGTTAGTGACTCTTCCTGGCTTTTTCAAGGGGATGAATACCTATGTATAATATCAATACCTGATGCCCCTCCCTAGAGAGGTATATGAGTGCATTTGTGCATTCTTTTGTATTGGCCTACAGTGGAGGTGCCTGTCTGTTCCACAGTTCTAAGGTGGTTCTTCTTCCCTACTGGTTCTCAGAGGGCCTAGCCCAGGTTGGCTGCCTGTAGTCTTTCTCCCTCACTCAGTTGCCTAGAATGCTATTGCTCAACAGGCATGATCAATGTATCTTGAATCAAAAAGTATTAAACTATGTTTAAATGTCTTAAAAAGTTAGAAACCTGAAGAAAGTCAACCAGTAACAAATGCTGGAGAAGGTGTAGGGAAAAAAGAACCTCTCTATATTATTGGTGGGAGTGCAACCTGGTACAGCCGTTATGGAAATTAGTATGGAGATTACTCAAAAAGCTAGGATTGGAGGTCCCATTCAAGCCAGCTACTTTCCTCCTAGGTATTTTTTCCAAAAGAACTGAAAACCTCATACCACAGAGATATATGTGCACCCATGCTTATAGCAGCAAAATCTGTCATAGGTAAATCTTGGAAACAATCCAAAAGCCCACCAGCTGAAAGATGGGTAAAAATGATGTGGGTTTTTTTTTTTTTTTTTTTTTTTTTGGCAGAGTAGAATATTACTTAGCTATAAAAAAGATGAAATTGAGTCTTTTGTAGATAAATGAACGAAGGTAGTGATTATACTGGTAAGTGAAAAAAAATGAGATTCACATGTGCAAACATCATGTTATCTTGCCAGTGTGAGAACCTGAAAGAGTGATTAAAATCTAAATGCTAGAACAAATACTATGAAAGGGAAAGAAATAGTTCAGTGGGAAGGAAAAACTGGGATGATGAAAGGGACGGTTGAGAGGGAAAATATATATTTAGGAATATACATAGAATGGTTGGACAATTGTACTGCCAACTTTTGCCGGCCTTTTAAAAGGGGCAGTTCATCCTTAGAACATTTTTCCTCTCTTTTTTGTTTCTCTTTTGATTTTCTTAAAATTTCTTTCTAATTGTTTTGGATTTTTCTTTAGATGAAACTTCCATGTTTATATCTAGTAATCTGAATAACTAATTTGAAGAGAGCATTATGTGATATAGCAATCATCATTGAATTTCTATTATTTTGTTTAGTAAAATCTTGTACTGTGTCTCATGCTATATTTTATGCCTATTTTGTATTCATTAAAAGTAATAAAGGTTAAAACCCATATTAAGAGAAATATTTGATATTTCACAGAATATCCAAGTATTAAAAACTAAAAAAGGTGTAACAATATAAGACTAGAAATACCACTGGCCAGATAGCAGATCAAAGTACATGCTTAGGCAGATGGAAGGGCCAGGTTAGATGTCCCTGCCTCCAGGGGGCGCTGAGAGGGCATTTGAGACCAGGCATGGTGGTGTGAGCCTGCAATCCCAGCACTTGAAAGACTGAAAACAGAATCACTAGAAGTGCAACCGGTGGACCCAGCACTGTACTAAATACAACAAAAAGAAAAAAAAGAAAGAAAGAAAGAAAAAAAGAAAGAAGTCATTACCTTAACAGCAGAGTATATCGCTGTATGGCTTAACTTAAATCTCACATACTATTACAAATCGATAATATGCAATGCACAAAAGTAATAAGTCAAGAATAACTGTATGACTGTGTTACATAAATCTATATATATATATATATATATATATATATATATATATATATATATATGTCATCCATAGAAATAATATTGGTAAAAAATTGTGTGGAAATTGGGATTTATGGAGGTTAAGATGACAGAATAAAAATGTAACACACTATGGTCTTTCCTCTTAGGATTGCTTTTGCTGTGCCCCATAAGTTCTTATGTCATATTGACATTATCATTTGATCGTAATAACTTTCTTAGTTTTTAAATTTCATCTGTGACCCATTGCTTATTCGTGATAATATTGCTTCATTTTCATTAGTTTGCAAACTTTATATGGTTTATTTTACCAGTGCTTTCTAGCTTCATGGCACTAATGTGATAATATACATGGGATAAATTTTGTTCTTTGACATTTATTTAGGTATGCTTTACTGGTTTATAGATAGTCTAATTTGGAGAAAATCCCATGTGGTATAAAAAATGTATATTCCGTTATTGGATGGAACCTTCTGTACATAGCTATTAAGTGTCTTTATTTATTTATTTATTTATTTATTTATTTAGTCTATATTTAGGACGGGGTCTGCAAGGTCTCACTTCACAGATCAGACTTATAGTGATTTTCCTGGTTTTAGACTTCCAAGTGCTGGAATTACAGGTATGACAGGGATAACTGAATAACTAATTTGAAGAGAGCATTATGTGATATAGCAATCATCATTGAATTTCTATTATTTTGTTTAGTAAAATCTTGTACTGTTTCTCATGCTATATTTTATGGCTATTTTGTATTCATAAACTAATAAAACTGAACCAAAAAGTTATAAAACTCCTGAATAAGCCAATATTAGTCTGTGAAAATGAAGTAGTTAAAAAAAGACACTATCAACTAAGAAATGCTGAGCTCTCAGTGGAATCACTATCAAATTCTACAAGAATTTTCCAAAAGATCTAACACTACTTAAACTCTTTAATGAAATTAGATGAAGCAGAACCTCTCTTTCTGAAAGCAAGCATTTTTTTCCCTGATTTTAAAATCAGAAGATGACTTGACTAAATCAGAGACCTACAAGTCAAAGCCTTTAATGAACACAGACTGACAAATCCTCACTAGGATACTGGTAGAAAGAATGCAGCACATCACCAAAATGTTTGTACATATTACTTAAGATTCATTGCAGGCATGCAAGGATATTTCAACATATGAAAATAAGTAAATAAAAGAGCGGGCAGTATAGCTCATTAGACTAAGTGCTTGCTTAGGGAAGTGCAGGGGCCAGGGTTCAATTCCTTGGCCCTGCCTACTGTGGCGCTCTGCTCTTGGCGTGGTGGTATGCGCCTGTAATCCCAGCCCTTGGGAGGCAGGAAACAGGAAGATCACTATGAGTTGGAGCTGCATAGTGAGACCCTGCACTAAATAAATAAATAAATAAATAAATAAATAAATAAAAACACAATCAATGACTAAAATTTCATAATAATCTCAACAGACTAAAAACCATCATTTGACAAAAATTCAATATCCATGCATGATAAAAGCAATGAAATAGAAACAGGACTCTTTATTCATCCTTATAAAAGATATATATAAAAACTCAGTGGAAACTTTGTGTTAAATAGAGAAGCTGAAAGCTTTCCCTTTAAAATCAGAACCAAAATAATGATGCCTTGTAGCATCATTTTGCTTTAATATAGTTTCAGACTATTATTTAGAGGACTAAGAAAATAGAAGGAAATAAAAAGGGTATGGATAGGAAAGGAAGAAGTTACATTATCATTATTTGTCAATGACTGGATCTTCCACACAGAAAACTCCAAAATCTTCCCCAGTGATCATAACTAACATTCAGGTTTGGCAGGGTAACAGCATACCAAGTAAGTGCTCACAAATTAACAGTGTTCCCACGTACCAATAACCAAATCCTTTTACTGAAAATGAAGGAAATGATACCATTTGCAACAGAACCAAGGAAAACAAAATACTGAGAAATTAACCTAATAAGAAAGAGAAAGCCTTTTCATGAAAATTTATAGTGCTCTAAAGCAGGACATTGAAGAAGATATCAGAAAATAGAAACATAATCCATATTTCTGGGATAACTCAAATTAGGTGCATGTCTCCCAAGACACACTAAACTAAAATCAAAATGGAAATGTAAGTCTATTGAAAAAAAAAATTAATGAAAGAGAGAATGATTAGCATTCCTGAAGACAGAAGAGTAAACAAAGTGTTTACCAGTTAAACTCTGATCAGAGGGTGAATATTACAATGAATCAATAATTGGATCCCATCTTGTTAAAAACTTTTCCATAACAAGACAAATTATCAACAGATTTAAAAGGCAAGGCACAGAGTGAATTTTTTCCAGCTGTCCTTCACATGAAGGATTAATATCTTGAATATATAAAGAAGCCAAAAAAATCAGACCTCTCAAATATAAAGACCCAATCAAAAAATGGACATTTGAAATGAATACACATTTCACAGTAAAAGAAGTAACAACGACAAGTGCAGGGAAAAATGCTTACCATTGCTCTTCATTCAACAGATACAAATTAAAATTACATTAAGATTCCATCTTTCCAGAAAATACAGCTGTTGTCACAAAGTCAACCAACAACAAATGTGGGTGAGGCTGTGTTGGTAAGAGTGTAAACTGGTGCAACCCCTGTGAAAAACAATTTTCAGATTTCTTAAAATACTAAAATATAGGGAGATAGCTCAGTGGAATAAATGCTTGCCTGCTAAGTGCAAGTTCCTGAGTTCAATCCTTGGAAAAAAAAATTGCGCTTAAAATACTAAAATAGAGGTTTTATTTGATTAAGATATTACTCTTCTTGATATCTTTCCACAAAATTTAGAAGCATCATTGCACAGTGATATATGTATACCATGTTTCCAGTAGCACAGTTTGTAATTGTTAATTCTTGGACACAGCCCCAATGCCCATGAGCAGATGAATAGATAAAGATGTGGAATTCTTTTAGTACAAGGGAATATGACTTAGCTGTAAAGAGGATAAGCCTGAGATATTTATGGATAAATGTATGCACTTTGAGACTATTCTTAAGTGAAATATATGACAGATATGAAAATATCACATTGTTTACACGGTATGGGAAACTGAAAGTATAAATAAGAAGTAAAGGTATAATAGATATTGTGAGATAGAAAGAAAATGTTCCAATAATAAGGGAAACTCGGGAGGAGGGAGAGGGAAAGTTTTAGGGTTTATGTCTGCTTGTCTCCCCATAGCCTCATGTAGTCATTGGTCAGGGACTTCTATAGATTGAGACTTGATCCATGATCCCTGGGATTATGTGTTTTAATACTGATTGGATTATCGGTCTGAATAGGGCTGGAACTATGGGTGTGGTCTAGGGCGGATATCCTAAGGCAGAGAGCCTGAATGTAATATAAAGAGAGACAGAGACACAGACTAGAGCTGTTGCTCTCTGCTGCCCTGTTTGGTTAGCTACTTATGCCACCATTTTGTTGCTGTTCCACCGCCATGAACTGGATGCTCTCTGCCCTGTTCCACTCAGCCTTGGGCCAGCCAAATATGGACTGACACCTTCATGAACTGTGAGCTAAATAAACCTTTTCTTCCTTCATTTTGAGTGTCAGGTATTTGTCCCAGCAACGAGTAAAAAGTAACTAAGACAGAAACAAAGAAATAGAAAAGAAAAAAAATGAAAACAAAGCTTTAAAAAATATAATTAGGGAAAAAAGAAATGAAGAGAATGGAGAGGAATGGGGAAACATGAATTAAGATATATTATGTTCAGGTACAAATTCTCTACAATGAATTTGGTCATTAAGTATACCTAAAATGTGCCTATAGATATAATTAGTTTTAAAAAGAAAATGAAAAAATATTCCAAGTTCCTAAATAGAAAGAACCAACATAGTCAAAATAGCCATACTTCCAAAAGTGGTACATACATCTAATTAAGTGACAAGCAAAATGCCAATAACATTTTTTGAAAAACTGGAGAAAACAATCCTAAATTCATATGGAAGTTAAATAGAACTAGAATAGCAAAAGAAATTATGGACAACAAAGAAACCAGGAAACATCAGAAGCCCCTAGACTTGAAGTTATATTGGAAGGCTCTCATAATAAAAGCAGCTTAGTATTTGAGAAAACAACAACAGAGATTCATGGATCAACAGAATAGAGACACCAAAAACAAATGTATGCATGAATCAGTTATGGTATTTTCAGTAAGGGGTTAAAATCCCTTCAATGGGTGAAAGGAAAAAAAATTTTTTTCAGAAATTGATGCTGGGAAATGCTAAAGTATGAGCATTAACTCATGTTTTTTTTTTTTTGTTTGTTTGTTTGTTTCGGTTTTTTTTTTTGGGGGGGGTTGCTAACATATATATTTATTAAGGTATGATCATTAACTCATATCTCTTATGATAAACTAAACTAAAATCTACCAGGAACAGATCTCAACATTAAAAGGAAAACATTAGGGCCAGTCAAATTGCTCAGTGGATTAAAACATCTGCAAGCAGGCGCAGGGTCCAGGAGTACAATTCCTGGGCCAGCTGTGACATCTCTGCCCCCTGAGGCACACTGAAATGGCTATTAAGACTGAGCATGGTGGCACACAACTGTAATCATAGCACTTGAGGGGCGGATCACTATGAGTCTGATCTAGTAGAGTGACGCTGAACACCCTGTAGGCCTTTCCCTAAAATACAAATAGATAGAGAGATAGATAGAGAGATAGATAGATAGATAGATAGATAGATGATAGTTAGATAGATAGATGATAAATAGATAGATAGATAGATAGATAGATAGATAGATAGATGATAGATGAAAACATTTAATCTACTGGAAGACAATCAGGTAAAACTCTTGAAGACATAGGAATAGCCAAAGACTTTCTGAATACCTGTTATATAAGAAATAATAATGTGCCAAAATTAGGAAACGAAAAAAACATCAAGATAAAAATCATGTGCACAGCAAAGAAAACCACTAACAGAATGAAAATATAATGGAAAAAAATTTCCATGCTACTCCTCAGAGAAAATAAGTAGTACCCGGAATTTATGAAACACTCAAATAAATTAGAAACCCCAAGTTAAAGACCCAATCGAATACACAAATCTGAAAGGCATAGACCCTCCTGGGATTAAGAAATCCTAATGACCAATGAGTACACAAAAAGCGTTCCACATCGTTGTTTATTTGAGAAATACAAATTAAAACAAAACTGAGATGCCATATCACCCCAGAAAGAATGACTACTAACAAGAACACAAATAATTAAGTGCTTGCAAGCCCGTGGCAACGAAAAAAATCTTTGTCAGTGCTACCATAAACTGATGCAACCACTATGGAAATCAGATTCAGCCGGCCATAAAAATGAGTCAATAAACAAACAAAGGTTCTGAAACAAGAAATAAATAAATAAATAAATAAATAAATAAAGTTCTATTAACTTTAAAATGCTACATTTAAAAAATGCTACATTTTTATTTCTCAAAATATGCTTTGAGTTCTTGAATTATGTTTCGCTGAATATTAAGTGTTTTTAGTGGGCATTAGCATTCTGCTGTATGTACTAGTTTTTGAGTATTTGCAATAAAAATTTGTCCCTGAAAAAAAAAAAAAAAAGAAATCAGATTCCTCAAAAATCTGAAAGAAATTCCATCTACCCAGTTATTTCCTTTCTAAAAATTATGCCAAAAGCATTAAATATTGCAATCATATTTGCATACTCATATTTCTAACAGCACAGTTTATAATAGCTAAATCTTGAACAGTGTATATGTTCATGGATTTAAAATGTGGTATTTATACACAATGAAATATGCCTTATAATAAAAAGGAAAGAAATTACGAAAACAGATGCACCTTGAAACCATACTATAAAGTGAAGTAACTGAGACATATTTTATGATTTTTTCTTATGTGAAAACTTATGTGTGTTTATGTATATATATATATATATATATATATATATATATATATATATATATATATGTATACAATAATTCAGATTTACAACAGTAAAAGATTTTTGAACTGGATTCATGGATAAGTTTGACAAAGTGAATCTTACATACTTTTCACACAAATATACAATGTCAAGCGTATAAAGATAAAACACATGAAATATTGTAAATTAACTATTTCTACCTTTTCAGTTTCATTAATACAATGAAGTAGACACACAGGTTGGATCTGTGGCTTGTTTGCACATATGAATGTGCATAAAGCGAGCTCAGCTCAAACCTATGAGAGTTTGTAGCTCAATCGTTCCTAATTCAGGAACCTACTACATAAAGTATGAAATAAATGCATAATATGAAAAAAAAGACAATGTATCTAAAAGTATTCCAGTAGACAAGGCGTCTAAAAGTGTTGTTTAACTAGGTATAACTGTCTTAAGTATTTCAAGCTTTCTTTGGGCTATTCATCTGGTTTTCAATCTGTATATATGACAATTAAATGCATGAAGTTATATATGACAAATAAGTGAATCTAATGGTGGAAAATTAAAGGGAGAGAGTAGTCATCAAGGGAAAAGAAAGGAAATGTGTTACGGACATCAGCTACTAATCCTGTATAGTGGTTGTAATCATTATACATTAAATGTTTACTAATAAAATTTTCTAAGAAAGAAAAATTTGTTCCATATTACAAATATGAGACATTGTTCTGACTTTTCGCAATATTTTGTATGATGAAACATTAAAATAATTGTAGTATGTCAATGCTATCTTTCTAAAGTGTATCAAAGGGTCCTCAGCTGTTATTTACTAACATGTTACATAACTGATTTATGGAGACAAAAGTACTCTTCATTCTGAGTGGAGGTGTGTAAGGTAATAGGCTACACCTTCACTAAACGAGCTTATAGAGGAGAAGAAAGAGAATTTCTTGCTTCTTTTAATAAATTCCTATAAATATGTGTATATTAACAGGTTTAAATTAGTTACCAGAAAATATTCATTTGCCACATGTACATAATGTTATAGAATCACCACATTTTTCTATGAATTTGTAAATTCCTCCAAAAGAGTGAAGCATCTATTCTTTCTTTAGTACCTCAACATAGTTAGACTGTTATTTCATCTGGGAATATTACATTTTTAAGCTAACCAAGAGAGAAATGTGATATTAGAGTACAATGTCTTGTGGCCTTTAGTTGAAACTTGAATCTAAGCAAACTAGAAAAAAGTAATGAAAATCAGGTGGAAATGTTGCAATAAATGGGAAAAAGTAACAGCACATGAAATCATTATTGTAAATATCATAAAATACATATTATGTATTGCACCATATAATAGTTTATTGTGTGAGAATTGCTTGCTTCCTGCTTTGAGACCTTTACATTAAAATGTTTTAATCAATCAGTGAAACCGAAAATCTAAAATGAATTTTGGTGATATAAAGAAATTATTCATGTTACTGTAGATATTATTGACATACCAAAACAAATTTATAAATTTTGAGAAACAGAATACTAAATATATTTACACAACAGTGATGTCTACATTGATTCCAGGGCCAGCCAAATAGCTCAGCTGATGAAAGCGCTTGCAAAGAGATGCAGGGTCTGGGACTCCATCCTCAGACCTGCGATGCCAACCCCACCCTCAGGGCACTCTGGGATGGCAATTGAGACTGGGCATGGTGGTGCCTGTCTATAATCCCAGCTCTTGAGAGGCTGTAAGCAAGTAGATCACTCCTATTCTGGTCTGGCAGTGAGAACCTGAACACCCTGTAGACCTTTCCTAAAATACAAACAAAATCACTAAATAAATAAATTGATTTCAAAATAATTTTCCTGCTTTATTTGGCAATTGTGCTGGGGCTGGGCTGAGGAAGTCAGTATAAATAAAGAAACAATAGTACTGGACATGAACTCAGGCTGTCAACAAGAATTATGGATAGCAGGAATTTATTGTTTACTATCCCACTGTTTCATGCTCTTGAAATTCACCATTAAAATGTTTTCAAAAGAATATCTATTGCTATTGGTAATTTAAACAATAGTTAGGAAATGATAGAAAATAACCTATAACCTCATTTTTTAAAATAAAGTTATAATTTATCTACTATATCACAATGTAAGACTATATCATGTATTTTACTCTGGTTTTATAAGAGTATACCATGAGTGTTTTTCTAAGTTATCAAAATGCCTCAAGTACATATTTAAATTAATTTTCAAAATGAGCAATTAGATATACATAATTGAGAAATAGAATGATAAAAATTAGAAACATTAAAAAGTTGTTTATAAAACTATGTGAAATAATTAAACATAAATGTGAAAACAGTCATAGTTATATCAAGAAATGCCATATTTTACCTAAGGATACTTATGAAAAAGTAGAATTGAAAAGTTTTAATTGTTATTTGTCTCCAATTGTACTTTATTTTTAACATGATATAATTATGGAATATATTTAAAGCAGCATATCTATTTCCAATTAACAGTCATTTATTTTAATTTTTAAAGACTTTCTTTATTGATTTATTTATTAATTAATTAATTTATTTATTTGATATAGAGTCTTGGTACACAGCTCAGACTCATAGTGATCCTCTTGTCACAGCCTCCTCAGTGCTGGGTTTGAAGGCATGGGCCATCACACCTGGTTTCCATGCCATGTGGTACTGGGAATTGAGCCTAGATCCTTGTGTTTTCCAGGCAGGTGGTCACACCAGTGTGTTATCTGCCCATCCTTACCATGCTTTAATAATAAGGAATGAAACATTAACGTATTATCAGTGATTATACATGAAACGTATACCATGAAATGTATGATAAAATGAAATTATCTAATATCAACAGATACTTAAAGTATATTATGAAGGGCTGCTCTGATAGCTTAGCAGACTAAAGCTCCCACTTAGGCAGAGTACAGCTGCTGGGGTTCGATCCCTGGCATAAAGGGCCAGCCCTACCCATGGGACACACTGAAATGAAAATTGGGACTAAGTATGTTGGTGTGCACCTGTAATCCCAATGCTTTGGGAGGCTGAAAATAGGAGAATCACTATGAGTCTGATCTCTGTAGTGAGACCCTGTAGACCCAGTAGCCCCTGTCCTAAAGATGTAATGAATGAATAAATAAATAAATAAATAAATAAAGTTTTTTGTAGTAAATATATCCTGTTCAACGACATCAAGAAAACTATTATTTTTTTTTTGGGGGGGGGGCAGGGCCAGACTGGGGATTGAACTCAGGCCCTTGCACTTGCCAAGCAAGTGCTTATTCTACTGAGCTAATTCCCCAGCCCCTTTCTTTTTGTTTTAATTAAACCTTAATTTCTCAAATATCAGTATCAATTGAGAACTCAGTAACTTTTACAACGTAAAAATCCAATGATACCAGTGATAGAGAAAATAAACCATAATAGGAATTGTAGGCTCATAATACATTTTGGAAAATGTGAAATTCTCTCATCAAGTCAGAAGAGGTGATTTTTCTATTGAATTTTCTTGAACATAGAATCAACTCTGACTCAAATATAAGAATGCATGAAGGTTATCTAGCTCAGTGTTTCAACCTTGTCGGAAAAGACATACTTGACTTACAAGCACAAGAATGTACTGAAATCGATGTTAGTTCTGTGATTTCTTTTTCATATTTTGATCTTCCAATGAGCAATATATAAATTTGAAAACTTGGGCTCCAAAACATACTTGTTGTAGAGAATGAGCTTAAGGAAGAAATCTTTATTCAATTAAGAAATCATTATTTAGGTCTTAAAGAATGGCTCTACTAAGGGTACAAGTGTGAAAACGAGTTAGCAATAAAATCTACTAACATCCATAGAAATAATTATTCCTAAGAAGTGATGATTTGTTCTTATATAGTAGGTACTTCTTCAAGCGACACTGAAAGCTTTTCTATGTATTTTAAAAATAGTT
>PVJA010020080.1:0-37470 GCA_004027025.1 Myocastor coypus | reverse complement strand
TTCTTCTTCTTCTTCTTCTTCTTCTTCTTCTTCTTCTTCTTCTTCTTCTTCTTCTTCTTCTTCTCCTTCTCCTTCTCCTTCTCCTTCTCCTTCCTATTCCTCTTCTTCTTCTTCTTTTGAGTAGTATTTTTTTGAATATTTAAAATTTTATTTTAAAGAGTAAAAATAGCAGAAACAAAGATAGAAAAAGAGTAACAAGCAAGAGTATATATAGTACAGAATTTCAAAACAACAACAAAAATTTAACAATGGTTATATTACATATTTTCATCATCAAATCTGTTTAGATTAATAGATATAGATATATAAGGTTGGTCAAGTAATTAAACATTAATGCTTTCAATAAACCTTAATTTTTAAAAATCTTCCAGGTGCATTTTGTATTTGTCACTCTTCTAAAAAAAAGTTTATAGGGGTTGAGGATGCAGAAAATATAGGTTACTGAGTTTGATTCCTGGTACCCCTCAAAATTTATTTATTTATTCTTCTTTCGAGTTATTACACTAGGGAGACTATATGTTATTGCATATGTAGGTCTGGTTTATTTCACTTAGTAGTGTATGTTCAAGATACATCCACTTATATATGAAGTCTTCTAGTTTATCATTCTTTATAGCTGAGTAATATTCCATTTTATGAAAATACATCTTTTTCAACCATTCTTCAGATGATGGGCATTTTTGTTGTTTCCAAGATTTGGCTATCACAAATTGTGCTGCTATGAACATAGGTGTGAGGATACCAGTATGATATGATGTTTTCAGCTCTTCTGGGATAATTTCCATTAGGGGGATAGCTGGATTGAATGGGATTTCCAGTTCTAGTCTCCATACTGCTTTCCATAGTGGTTATACCAGTCTGCATTCCCACCAGTAGAGGAGAAGTGTTCCTTTTCCCCCACGGTCTCTGCAACATGATCCCAGACTTCTTATCCATGTGGCTTGCAACCTTTCAGCCTCAGTTTCCTCATCTATAAAGCAGAGGTAATAATCCTGCTCTATAGACAGGATTCAGTTAGACAATAGTTGGATTGGGACACCTCAGGGCCTAGGTATCTGCTGAAAGATGTCAGAGTACAGGGCTAAGCACTGGGACCCTGAAGAACATGTGCTCTACATCGGCAGCATCTGATCTCCCAGGGGAACTCTGGGTACACTGATTATCCCTCCCGTGCCTCAGAAAGCTCATTGTCATGCAGCAGATAATGGCAGTCCTGTCTAATGAGGGCTTCTGTCCAAATGAAGCTCAGGAATACAGGGGAAGCCCACTGCTAGCTCTACGAACCCATTCCACTCCTAGCTGAATCCCTTGGGCCTCACACTTGCCAACCACAAACCACATTCTAGTAACAAGCTGTGTCCCTAAAAGAACCAGCTCCATATCCTTCCTGGAGTAGGTGTGGAGTTGCTTCCAGGTCTGGCTCTTCTTTCCAAGGAGGAGCCTGTGGGCCAGGATGCAGACCTGAATTTAACATTTGTATTTGCATTCTTTCACTAAGTGTCTGTATCTACATGCAGTTTCCACACAGAATCTACTCTCACCCACTGTTAAGTCCAAGGGAAGGTCAAATCAGGTGGCCCAGGTGTGGACTCTAGCAGAGAGGCCTGTGGGAACCCAGAGACCCACAGGCCTCAATTTAATAGGCGCACCGCAGTTCTGCTAGTCACTCACCTAATGAAGGACATCCCCATTTCTTAGACTACTTGGCTATTGTTAATAGTGTTTGCAATTGCATGCTATTATTTAAACATATGTTGTCTAAAGAAGCAGTCTAAATTTTAGGACTATAGTGGAACATGCGGGGAAGCCATGTTAGATTTTGGAAAAGTATTTCCAAACTTTTTGTTAAATGTATTTGGTTGTTGCGGGGTCTCATTACACAGCTAGGACTCGTGGTAATCCTCCTGCTTTCAGCCTCCCCATGACTGGGATTACAGACATGCATAACTATGCCTGGACTCTGGTTGGCTCAGCTTGCCCTGGGGGTTGGGCTGACCTGGCATGTGGTGCTGGGAATTAAACTGCAGTTCCTGCGCTTGCCTAAGGATGTGCTTAGTCCACTGAGCTATCTCGCCGGCCCCCAAACTGTTTTTTGAAGTAGTGAGCTATTCCTCACTTCACCAGTAACAGATGAGCATTCCTATTGCTCCACACCCTTCACAGCAATTTCTACTGCCCTTGCAAAGGTTTTGGACACCTAATGCCTATGCAGTACCACCTCCGTGTTTTCGTCACGATAGGTGATGTCAGCATCATTGTGTACACATCTTTGCCATCTGCACGTCTTCCTTCGTGAGACCTCTTTCCAGAACTTTAGTCACTTTTAATTGGAATGTTATTGTTTTTTAAACTTTATTTCAGATACATGTCTCTTTTAGATGTGCATCTTCTAAATATTTCTGTCTGTAGCTTGTCTCTTGTTCCCTAAATATGATTTAACATGGAATAGACATTTTTAATTTTAATAACATCTGCATTATCAGTTCTTTTCCGTCATAGATTTGGGTCAGGGAGATAGCTCAGAGACTGACTTTTGGGGGCTGTTTTTGAAAACACATCAAACATGTTGTGATGCATACTTTCTAGAATTGTTAGTTTCACATTTTTAATGTAAGTAGATAGATTCTTCTGAGTAAATTTTTTTTTGTGTGTGTGTGGGGGTTTTTTTCTTTTTTGTGCAGGGTCTTACCATGCAGCTCCAACTTATACTGATCCTCCTATTTTCAGCCTCTCCAGCACTGGGATTACAGGCATGCACCACTACACCCAGACTTTCTTTTTCTTTTAATAAGAAATAACAATGTAACATTTTCAAAAACATGTTAGTAGTATATTCCCAATAATTGATACAATGCATATTATTGTTCTTGTAGTAGTTATATAGAGCACAAGGTGTAGACATGATAATTTTTCTGATCATTGTTGCACAAAAAATTTCTTCTCATTGAACTAAGAGAAAGTGGTTGTATACATAAACCAATGTTTGATAATCACAGTGGGTTATTGGAAAAACTGACAATGTTAGAAGCTGTTAAATTAAGCCTTTTACACCTCAGCATTCTAATCCAGCTTCCCGTTTTATGCCTTGTGGTTAAGGGCAATTTAAAGCAAGACCTGTATAACAAAACATGTAACATTTGTATCTCCCAAGGTCAGCCAAATCCCCTCAGGATTTACTTTGAAACCATGTACCACCACACCCAGACTTAGTTGCTGGCTCAGGGCACCTAGGGGTGGGGCTGGGGTGGCATGGGGAGCCAGGGATTGAACCCTGGACCCTGTGCTTGTCTAAGTAGGTGCTTAATCCACTGAGCTATCTCCTTGGCCCTTATTATGTGTGATTTTTAAAGTTTGCCTTTATCCTTAGATGGTCCTTTGTCCACCAAACACGTTTGTGTCTTGCCAAAGTCACCCAGCCATGTGTACATGGCTATCTCCATGCATCTTAATTTATCCACCTGTCTATTCCTTCACCAGCATCACATTTTTTCCACTGCATTCACTTTCTTACAGGACCCAGCTCTCCAAGTTTATCCTTTTGACAGTCAGGGTCTAAAGCAATTTTCTAGAAATCTGAGTGGAATTGCATTGACTTTACTGATCAAGTGTAAGAGAATTTCATCATAACTGCATTCAGGCTAACAATCCTGAAACATGACTCGCTCTGACTTTATTTATATTGCATTTGTGTCCTTCCAATCATGTTGCAAGTTTTTTTTTTTTTTTTTTTGAAAGAATAACTACTTTAAGAAGACATTTTATTTTGGAGCACTGGAGACTAAACCCAGAGTCTAGCAAATATCATAAATGAGGTAATTTATAAGCAACAGGCTTTCTTTTGCAGAGTTGAGGAGGCCACAAATTCCAGGATCAGAGTATTGGCAGATCCAAAGTACAGTGATGAACTGCTCTCATATGTGTTTGCATATGGCAGAGTAGAGAAATAGAAGGGCTGTTTTGGGGGCTTGCCGGTTAGCTCAGTTGTTTATTTTTATTTATTTATTTATTTTTTTGTGGTACCTGGGATTGAATTCAGAACCCTGTTCAGTTGTTTAAATGCCTGCAGCTCAGCAGATTAAAGCCCCCGCAAGCAGGGGTTCAATCCCCAGGCCTCCCCTTCTGGTCCTGCCCCCAGGGCACACTGAACCAGCAACTGAGACTGGGCATGGTGCTGACATGTGCCTGCAATCCCAGCTCTTGTGAGGCTGTAAACAGGTGGATCACTACAAGTCTGATCTAGAAGTGAGATTCTGAACAATCTGTAAACCCTTCCCTAAAATATATATTATATATATTCCCATACATATACATAATATACACATATAACTGTTTTTTATCCCATTCATTTGCTCCATGGCTCTTGCTCATGCCATTCATTTTCCAAATGACTTAGGGCTGCATGTTTTTCTGACCTGCACTACTTTTCCATGTGTCACTACCAATATATTCCCACATTCTGTATTTCATCCACATCCTAAATAATTTAATCTAATTTTAATTGGTTATGACTTCCATAGACCTTCTCAAATATATAACGATAGGCAATTGCTACTAAAATGTCATACAGAATACTTTAAAACTCATCTCATGTAATCAGTAGTTGGTTATTAATTGTGTAGTTTTTCCATTCCTATAATATTATGTAATTGTGTATTATACCATATATAATCTCTTCAGAATGGTTTCTTTTGCTTAGCAAAGCCCTGAAGGCTTATTTATGCCTTTACATAGGTTGTCGGGTGATTCCTTTGTATTTAGCATTGTTAAATACCTTCTGTTGCATGAATGTAGCCCCATGCAGCTATGTATTCAGTTACTACTGAAGACCATTCTCTTTTTTTTTTTTTTGTCTTTTTGAGACAGGGTCTCACTATGCAGTTCAGGCTGGCCTTGAGCTCACTTCCGTAGTCCAGGCTGGTCTCGAACTCACACCGATCCTCCTGCCTCAGCCTCCCGAATGCTGGGATTACAGGTGTGCGCCACCACGCCCGGCTTGAAGACCATTCTTAAGATTTTACAATCAGACCAGTATGAACAGAGCTATTGTGCATGATTATAAACTGTTTTTAATTTTGAACATGTTTTTTCAGTAAAGTCTTGAAAATGCAGGCAGTTTCAGGTGCAGTTGTTGGGTTATAAGTTTGGACTTGGGTTGTTTTGGACAAAGCTGTCTCCCAAAGTGTCTGCCATAATGCATTTTGCCATCAGTAATGGAAGCTGTCCCTCATCTTCCAGAAATTGGTACCATCACGTTTTTCAGAAATTAGACATTCAAATAGCTGTGCCATGCCATCTCACTTGGTTTATTTGCAATGTTCTAATTCTATATGTCATCATGCATCTTCTTTTATGGTTCTTTGTAGTCATTATATTTTCATTGATGAGGTGTCTGTTCAGGATTGCCCATGTTTAGTTGCGATTTTGGTTTTTGATTTTTAAGAGCTGTGAACTGTGAATACGTGTTCCTTTTCAGGCATGTTCTCTGTAAATAACTTAGCTTAGTCTGTGGCTAAACAGGATCTTTGATGGGGTAGAAAATTTAGTTGAAAAAGTATACAGTATCAGTATTTTTCTTTTTTCTTTCTTTCTTTCTTTCTTTTTTCTTTTTTTTTTTTTTTTTTTTTTTTTTTTTTTTTTTTTTTTTTTTTTTTTTTTTTTTTTTTTTTTTTTTTTTTTTTTTTTTTTTTTGAGACAGGTTCTTGCTATGCAGTTTAGGCTGGCCTTGAGCTTACTTTTGTAGTGCAGGCTGGTCTCGAACTCACACTGATCCTCCTGCCTCAGCCTCCCAAGTGCTGGGATTACAGGTGTGCACCACCATGCCTGGCTGGATTTTGGTCTTGCATGTTAAAATTCATCACCAAGGGCTAGAAATGTATCTCAGTGGTAGAATGCTTGGCCAGGAGCTTGAAGTTGCATCCCTATCATTCTCTCTCCTCACCAAGTCAAGACTGTATGGATTTTTGTTGTTGTTGTTTTCTTTTAGAATTACCATAGTTTTGTTTTTCAAATTTCAGTCTATGAACAATTTGAGTGAATTTTCATAATCTTAAAGCTGTCATGTGTACCATACAACAAAGAGTCAAATGTTCCTCTTCACCCTTTGAGTGCAGGGGATGGAGTCTTCAGAGAACTTGGCTTCATACAGAAAATGAAATTCCAGGTGGCCACAAGACCCAACATGTGATTGTGTGAATATAATGTCTGTACAGTGTACTATGTCTTGTACCACTAAGATACATATAGTGGCTTTGAATACTGATATATATTGGTACCTCAATTAATAAACTTAATTCTTTTCATGATTCTGGTTACAACTAGAGTCACAGAATGAATTCTGTGATGAAAATCATGGAAAAAATTAAGTGTATTAGCTGAAGTACCGAAGTAATATCCATGGAATGTCCTCAAATACTATTATGTATAATATTTATAGAGTGACCTCTAACATTATACTAATATGTATACCACATTCCTGTTACTACTACTATAATAATAACCAAACAGTGGCCTTTAATAAAAATTCAGTATCCACACAGCAGACCCCTAACACTAATATATCCACCCAATGGCCTCTAACGACTTTTAAATTTTCTTCATTGCTATGGCTAAACTGGATTTCATTATTGATAGTTTAATGTTTGGTTTTTGTAGCATGGTATTGCTATGGTTGTTTAAAAAAATAATTTATTTCCTGTTATGGTTTGTGTCTCGATGTGCCCTTAAAGCCTCATGCAGTCATGGGGTAGACTCCTAGAGTTTATGATTAATTCATGATACAATGCTGGGATTAGGGGGGTAAGCGCTACCTACACCCTAGGGTGGATAGGCTGCGTACAAGACAAGGAGGGGAAAGAGGCTTGCTCTCTTACTCCTCCCCATTTGTCTTGTTGCTTTTGTGGTCTTTCCACAGCTCTGATCGCTTGCCCCTCAGCCTTGCCACTCTGCCTTGGGGCTAGCTGATAACAGATTGAAACCTTCATAAACTGTGAGCTAAATCAACCTTTCCTTCTTTAAACTGGGGCATTGGGTATTTTGTCTCAGCAACAAGAGAAAAGTAACCAAGACATTTCCCAGTAATTTCAAACTTAGAGGAAACCTTTGCCACTGGCAGAAAGTAGTCATTATCCTTTTACTCACACTCCCAGTGGTTATTGCTGTCCCTGATTTGCATCTTCCCCTGAAATACCACAGTGAATGTACCCAATGCACAGATTCTTCAGTTGATCACCACGTAACCCTCAGACCACAAAACCACTGTGGTTTCTCCATTATAATCCAGTCCTTGGGCTCACTTTACTTTTACCACCTACTCCACCCAGGAAGAAAAAAAAAACCTTTTTTTCCATTTGGATCTTTTTTCCCCACCCCCTGGAACTCTTTCAGAGTCTGTCTCTCATTTTCATAATCTTGACAGATGTAAAGAACACATTTATATTGGAACATCTGTTTTTGGTTCTTCTGGATATACGCCTAGGAATGGAATTGTTGATGAGGGTGGTGAATCTATATTCAACTTTTTGGAGAAATGCCAAATTATTTCACATACAGGCTTCCACAGTACAAGAGTTCTACTTTCTTTGCCCCTTTACTTACACTTGTGATTTTGAAGTACTTTGATTCCAGGCACTCTGTAGGAGTGAGGGGAATCTCTCTTGGTTTTAGTTTGCACTTGCTTCATGGCGGGGGTGTTAAGCACCTTCTTGTGTGCCTCTGTGGGACGGGCGGAGGGAGTTGGTGAAGTCTAGCATTCTGATATTTGTCTCAGTGGTCAACCTTTAGTGCCAACGTTCAAGGAGATGATGGTCTGATGACAATAGTCATTCCTACCAGAGTGAACTGTCACATCTATCCCTTAGGTTCTCTCATTCCTTAAGTATCAGCTGGGTCTTAAGTATCGGCTCATAGCATTGCTTACCATTCTATATTCTGTGAAAACATCAGCAGTCTCTCATCCTGATCAGGTGCTACATCGAAACAACTCCGACTTACTTCGATAAACAACAGCAACAAAAAATCATCTACTTTGAGTGCTGTCTCACACAATGGTCCCACACAAGCTTCATAGAGTTCTTCTGTGTAGGAGGAGGGCCAACCACTTTGATCTTGGTTCCATCCAGCCGCTACAACTTCCCCATAGCCCAGGCATGAGTTCTCTGAGTCAAGATCCACTCAAGAGAGTGTGTCCTGGCCTTTTTAGGTCAACCCCACTTCCACTCCCACCGTGGTGCATGGGGCAGTCAAGTCCCTTGTGGATCCTCCTTGATTTGTTGGCTATACTTAAACCTCTTTGTATTGATTGCTGTGCCTGGATTTTTTGCTCTAGATATTTCAAAGAAAAAAAAAAAAAAAAGGTAAAAGCACAAGATGGTGGCACTTTTGTTCAGCTTGTGACAGGAAGAGGATTTTAGAAGTAATGGTTTCCATGTTAACAGAACTCCAGCTCAGGTGCATCTCCTGACACCCCAGTGTGAATAACTTCTGTAGCCAAGGTAGATCCTGGCTGGTGTAAATAACATATAAGCAATTCTATTGCTGGCACAAGGCCACTATTGTGTGTATTTTTGTATAAATGTAGGCTGCCAGAGGCTGGCAGGAGCCTCGGTGGCCGAGGATTGCTGCAAGGAAAGCTAGGGGCTTTCAGGCTGCCACATAAGTATGTTTGACTGAGCTGAGCAACTGAGAATAAAAACATGTTCAGACATTTCCATCATTCTGTTTCTCTTCTTTTGACTGTTTGACTGTGCAGTGAACTGGTGGTGAAGCAGAGGGCTCCTAATGCTGACCTCCATCTCCACCGGCCTCATGGATTCTTGTCCTCCCCCCACCTCAGCCCTAGGGGTAGCTCTGGTCCTCCATATTGAAATTATCCTCTGAGACCTCTTGATAGCCTAACTCAATAGATGGGGAAGAGAACTGGGGTATTCTAAGTCCCTGTGTTCCAGATCTCAAGCCACTGGCTATACCTGTTATGTTGTTTTCTCTCAGACATCTCAGGGGGAAGTGAGCTCTTCTGGGCAGGGGCACCTTCATACCATCCCTGTGGACCTGGAGGTGATAGGATGGGGAGGAATGACCAAGAGGGAGAGAAAGGGAAACAACATAAAGTGTATCAAATACAAGAGGCAGAGAGCAGCCCTGACTACCAGGCTTGGGTGAAGGCATGGAATTTATTATGCCTGGTCTAGGCAGGCAGGAGGCAAAAAAAAAAAAAAAAAAAAAGCCATCTGAAGGGAACAGAAAGAAGTGGGCCTCTTTTATAGGGACTGAAAGAAGGCAGGGCACATGAGGTGGGAAGATTTTAGTCAACATCTGTAGTCAAAATTTTCTGGCTGTCTTGCATCTCAGTGGGCAAAATCCTTGAGGGTTCCATATAAATTTTTGAGTATCTCCAGATGTCCAGGGACCTGTAAGATTCCTTGACCTATCTTACCTCTCTTAAAATATCTTGTGTCTGCTGATGACGATTTCAGTGTTGAGCACAGTTCCCTACTGGGAAGGATGACTCTATTGACAAGCAGGTTGTGGCTGGGGAGAGTCAGGTGTCATTTGGGCTTTACATGGAGGATATATTGTGGACAGGATCTGGAAGCAGCTGAAGCCAGCCAAGCCAAGAACTGTAAGTACCTACACAGGCAAGCGAACCTTCAACTGGGGCTTCAGCTGAAGGCAGATAGTGTTGAACAGGCAAATGGGAATCAGGTTACTTGTAGAACAAAGGAAAAAGTGAGGTTTGGATTTGCTGGGTGAGTTAAAGCCCAGTAATTTTCACTGGTCAGGGGTATAGTTACAGAAGATTTTTCTTTTTGTGTGAGACTTGGACCACCAGATGGGTCATGGTCAAGCCATCCTAAGAAGCTGTTGAATTTTTGTGTAGATGGCGAAAAAATCATATCGGCTTTGTGGGTCTGGGCTATGCGCTAGACCACAAGGACTTGAGAGCTTGTGGTTCCTTTTGCAGCGGATGAAGCCCAAGGATGGTGTCAGAAAAGATGGGACAGAAAATGCAGAAGTGTTTATTAGGTAAAAGATCAGGTTAATCCTGCATTATGATTTTGAGCTAGACATTTCTAAATGATTAACATGTCTTAGTGCAGAACCAAGTAGAATCTGACCCAAAGGTTCAGAAGAAAGGAGACACACACAGTATGAAGATGGAAATGCCAAGTCTTTTATCTCATTTTCCTCACCCATCAGAACTCAGAAGGCTCAAGCTCTCCATCAGTCAGGGTTCTTAGCAAAAACAACCTTCAGGTCTCCAGAAGCGGCCCAGACAAATGTTCTTATAGTTCAAGTGTCCAAGAGCTCAGCCTCGAAGTTGGTGGGGAACACACAAGGCATCCCTCAGCCATGTGACATCCACAACTCATGATGTTAAGTTTACCAAGCCAAGTGAAGTTAGTGGGCTTAATCAGATGTTTCTTTGGCAACAATTTCTCATTCCATGCACATATTCTGCTTCCGTGGTTTCTTCAGGGTCTCACAGCAGGTCTGCTGAAACACGCCATGCCACAGAGGGGAGAGTTTGCTGCACCCAGGCTCTTGTCACCCCAGCCTTCTGTCTCACCCCTGTTTCATCACAGTCATCCCGTCTCAATATCCTTGTACCTTTTTTCTGTATTTCCTCTATTATCTTCTCTGGGATTCTGAACAGATATATTTTATATTTTTAAATATTTGTGTCTCTTCTTCTATTTTCCATTTCTTTGTTTCTCCGGGTTACATTTCCTCATTGGCTCCAAATCCATTTTGTAGTTTAATAGTATTTTCCTTTTTTTTTTTTTTTTTTTTTTTTTTTTTTTTTTTTTTTTTTTTTTTTTTTTTTTTTTTTTTTTTTTTTTTTTTTTTTTTTTTTTTTTTTTTTTTTTTTTTTTTTTTTTTTTTTTTTTTTTTTTTTTTTTTTTTTTTACGTATTTAGTACAGGGTCTGTAGGGCCTCACTGCACAGATCGGACTCATACTGATCCTCTTGCTTTCAGCCTCTCAAGCACTGGGATTACAGGTGTGCTCCACCACACCCAGTCTCATTTGCCCTCTCAGCATGCAGGAGTGGGGAATGGGGGGGGGGTCCGTCCTAGCGTGCTGAGATTCGAACCCCAGTCCATGTGCTCTGTCTGCCTAAGCAAGCACTTTAATTTGCTGAGCTATCTGACTAGCCCTTAATAATATTTTCTATAACTGTTGTTTAACCTGTTTGCTAAGTATTTGATTTTATTATTTTATTTTTATCTCACATAACTCTAATCTATTTTCCTCAAATGTCACCAATCATTTTTTGGTCAGGTTTCATCACTCTTATCTTCAAGCCTCGCTTGCTCTTCTCAGGTAAGACCACATCTATGCTGTAGTCTATGACCGACAAGTGAAATATCTGAATTTTTGTTGAGCCATAAACTTCTGGTGTGTTTTTGGGACATCAATTGGTAATGCCTTTTTCTGTTATGTATTTTTTTAATTGCCTTTCTGTGAGCTCAGGGCCTTTGAAACTTTACATAGGCTGTCAGAGACATTGTGAACAATCTTCTTGTGTCTGCTGTCCGTGAGTCTCTCCAGCACAGGGGCATTCGATTAAATCCTCAGCTTTTAGAACCGTGCATGTAGCAAGGAGCCAAGCTACTTGTGTAGTGCTGCCTAAAAGCTGGTGATGGATAACACGTTCGCCAAGATTTTCTCAACTTCCACAGTCTAAGAAGACATCTTCCCTTGCTGTCTTATTCTAAGTGGATGTTTGCCTCTTGCCTACCTCAGCACTAAGCATGAGGCCATGTCAGATACCAGCTGTAGGGGAGGATCTCACATGGTGCCCCAGCAAACACAGGCTCTGTCTTGCCCATGTAGCCATTGAAGCAGAAGGTTTTGTTCACCAAGATTTGCCAGATTCTCTTAAGGTGAAGGACACTTTCAGACAATTATTTCTTGTCTGGAATTGTGCATTAAATTTCTACTTGAGGGCCTTTTTAGATTTCTTATCTTTCTCCCAAAAGTAAGATTTATTTATTTATTTACTTACTTATTTACAGTACCAGGGATTGAATTCAGGACCTCGCTCTTGCCAGGTGAGCACTAATCCTACTGAGCTATCTCCCCAGCCTCCAACAATAAATTTTATTTTTATTTTATTTTTAATTTATTTTTATTTTTCTTGTTTCAGAACCTTTGTTTATTCACTCATTTTTAATGGCTGGCTCAGCCCGCCCGAGGGCAGGGCTGGCGCAGCATGTGGTGCCGGGGATCGAACCACAGTCCCTGCAGCTGCCTAAGCTTTCCTAAGCAGGCGCTTTAGACCACTGAGCCATCCTGCCAGGCCCTCCAACAATAAATTTTAAATGTAACACACAGGCCAAGACCCCCAGACTTGTGTAAAGGTAACATAACATGGAATTTATTGTGCTTGAATAAAGTGAATAGTCTTCTGTAGGAACAAAGATAAGAGGGTCCTTTTTATAGGGATAGAAAGAAGGGAGGGGACATTAAGTGGGAAGATTTTAATAAACATATGTGGTCAAAGTTCTTGGGCAGACTTGTACTTCAGTAGGCAAAGTCTTTGAAGGTCAGTGAATTTTTTTATTTTTTTGCTTCCAGATGTCCCCAGATATCCCAGGACCCACCCTATGTTATCTTCTTTGGGCATCCTGTGCTTGGTGATGAGAGCTGTGGTGCTGAGGTGTGTTCCCTGCTGAGAGCAGAGCTGCACATGAAAATATTCTTAAGCTGTCTTGCCCTCTATTTTCATTGTTCTTGACCAGGAAGGTCATTCATGGTACCTATACCTTCTTATACTACTAAGAACACAAGACCTAGCTAAGACTTTTGAGGGGAAAAGTGCTACTTGCTACAGAATTATAGCTCATAGCAAGATGAAAATTTATTGGAGGTGTGAGAAAATTAAGGTAGAAGAGTTAGTACACTATTATTATTGTCTGGATGATGACTTTGACATAGGGTAGCATAAAAAAGAGAGTAACACAGGAAGATGCTGAGCTGCTCTATGATGGGTGAAGCTGGAAAAGATGTGAAGATTCTATGAGTTATTTCCGCTTGCATGTCATTCACGACTTTTTGTTGTTAAGGGACTACTCTCTCAAGCTACTTCCTGCTGACAGGGCAGCATGGGGTGGGGGCTGTTGTAGTTGGGATGGTGGGTCAGGCCCTTATACAAGTTGGTGCCAGGGGTCTCAGCCAGGACAGGGAGCTCTCTGGTGGTAAAGGTCTGTATCCTGGATTGAAGAAAACTTGAAAAAAGTTTAGAAAGACAGTGTGCTATGAACAGCAAGAGAATGATAAATATTGAACCCCTTGGATGGGAGCACCAAGAACAGACAATTGGGCCATTTTTCCTTGCTTTTTTTTTTTTAAAAGCGTCCATAATGATGTTTTTATGTTTCTTTTTTTTTTAAATGTATTTCGTACAGGGACTACAGGGTCTTACTACACAGATTAGACTCATAGTGATTCTCCTGTTTTCAGCCTTCCAGGTGCTGGGATTACAGGCACATGCCACCATGCCCAGTCTCAATGGCTGCTTCAGTGCACCCCTGGGACAGGGCCAGCACAGCATTCCAGGGATCGAAGCCTGGCTGCTGCACTCTGCCTCAGCAGACATTTTAGTCTGCTGAGCTATCTGGCAGGCCCTTATGCAGTGATGTTTTTATAATCTGTCAACTATGGTTAGGGAAGACTAGATGTAGTTTTATACATATTATGGCTATACTTTTTACTGGATGTTTAAGACCAAGTTGAAGTGGGAACTGTATTAATTAAAATTAACTCCTTGCTGACTATCAAGGCTAGTTAACTTCATGATTTACCTTGGAGCCAAGCATAGTGCCTTCCAGTACTCTGTCAGTGTCTGCCATCAGCATGAGGCATGGCCATTGCTTGACCAACTTCCTTTTTGTGAAAGTTTTGGAGACGTTTTTCCTGGTGATTCTCCCATGGCACACAATACACCATAGACTCACTTTTCTCTGTGATCCCACAATCTCCTTGATCAGAAAATCAGGGGCTCAACTGAGCTATGCTGGGTCCACACTGACCTTAGAGGCTTAGGGTCAAAATATTGGTTATCCTCTTAGCCCATCTGTCTTTCTACATTTTGGTCTCTGGACCGCAGCCATTGAATATCAAGAAGAGAAGGTTAATGACGTTACACTGTAGTGGGAACAACACACTCAATTATCAAAATTTTATCTGAGTAATAAGCACCTTGAAAAATAAAGTGCAGCCAGAGATTTGTTACTTTTTTTTTTACAAATCATGTATGTTTCAATAGAAACATCTCTATAGAATGTTAACGGACCATAGTTACATAGTTTTATAGAGAAAATTTGACATCCACAGTCATACATACTCATGTAGCATAACAGTCATGATGAAATCTCTATTTTGGCTAAGTATCTCCAGATGTAGAGGCACACGTATACATCATGTAAGTTTTTGTTAGAAAATTATCATTTGAGTGATGACCTCATGTTGGCTTGACATGAACCTCTTATTAAAAATATCTGGAGCACAAGAGAAAGATATGTGTTTAAATCTAAAATAAATATCACTATAAATAAGCTGTTTTATATTTTAGAATATGGTACACTTGGAAGCCATGAATATATTTAATACACCATCAAATTAGCAATAGAAATTTTTCATTATTTCATTTTTTGATTTAGTTTTGTATCAAGAACATATTTTAATCAAAAAACTGTCTTACTTTTGAAAACTTTACCTCCTGACAATGACCAATGAAAACATATTGCAATAATAATTTTGAGCAATATTTATTAAGGTGTCTCCTATAAGCTATGGAGACTGTTAGGGCTCCTTATTAATGAATAAAAACTGATTAATGTTATTCCAGGCAGCTGCTTTTTTATCCATCAGTTGGAGTGCTAACAGTCTCTTTTCACCCTAAGGGATCTCTGTTTAGTTATCTTATAACCCATAGAAATACAATCTCAATACATGTATAATATGAGCAAATGGGCTGGCCAGATAGCTCAGCAGACTAAAGCACCTGCTTAGGCAGAGCACAGCGGCTTCGATGCGCTCCCCACCCTGTGCCATGCCAGCCCCACACCCGAGCTGAGAGGGCTATTGAGACTGGGTGTGGGGGCATGTGCCTGTAATCCCAGCACTTGGGAAGCTGAAAATAAGAGAATCACAAGTCTGATCTGTGCAGTGAGACCCTGTAGACTCTATATACTAAATACATACATACATACATACGTACATGCATATACACACACACACATAGATAAACAAAGAAATGTGAACAAGTGAGAGACTCTCAAGTTATAATGTATAAACAACAATATTATTACATTTATTAAACCAATTTTGACTGGCTGACAACATTGGTGGAAGCATATATTTAGATGACATTTATCTGTAAACGAAACTAACTTACAGCCAAATACTTTAAAAAATCTAAAAATCTAAAACAAGAAACATGTTGTTGGGCTTGTATAAAACAGCTGTTTCCAGATTGGATGTAATACAGACTGTTCTAACAGGCTTTTTTTTTTTCCTACATTGGCAGTTAATGTGGATTCCCAGAAGCTCAACATGAAACTTACTCTGATTCTAAAATGAACAATTCTGTTTTTCCCTAGCAGTTTTGGACATTCTTGCCTGAGGTGTCCCTTCCTGCAATAGGCCCACTGGTCTGCATCCAGGAAAGCATTCCCCCTCTTCTGGATCCCAGTGGGCCTTCCTTCCTATAGGCTGCCAGCATCATTTTTTTTTTTGTTGTTGTTGTTTTTCTGTCTATGTTTTCATTCTGTATCTTCTCTGTTATGAAATACTTTCTGAGTAATTTTTATCAACTGAGACAAATCTATTACTGTAATAAATTTGTTTTTTAACTTTTGCAGCTTTTGGGGGCTGACTGACAGGGACTAGATCAGCAGAGGAGACTGTTTTCTGATTTAGGCATAGGCTTCGGGAAGGGCTGGGAAGCCATGACTCAGAACCTCTTTTCTGTGGTGCAGAGGAGGTCACTTGCTGAGGTGGATGAGGGAGTGCTGAGCAGGAGGCTCAGCAGGAAGAGCAGGATAAGATAGCAGTGACTGGGGCTGGCAGGATGGCTCAGCGGTCTAAAGCACATGCTTAGGAACACTTATGCAGCAGCAGAGACCGAGGTTCCATCCTTGGCACCACATGCTTCGCCAGCTGTGCTCCCAGGGCAGGCTGAGCCATAATAAATAAACAAACAAATAAATAAATAGATAGCGGTGGTGCTGGGAACACCATGAGCATGTCCCCTGTGGCCTGCTGTCCCCTGCCAGCTCAAGCACCCTGGCAGATCCCAGAAGGCGGGGATGTACCCAGCCAAGTACATTAACCTAGGAAAGAATGTGCCCTTGGCTATTCCCAGATTACACAGGCTTTGTTCTTGTCTCAGTCACTCTTCTCTTGTTGCTGAGACAAACACTTGACACCGAAAATGAACGAAGGAAAGGTTTATTTAGCTCACAGTTCCTGGAGGTTTCAGTCCGTATTCAGCTGGCTCCAAGGCAGACTGGCGCAGGGCAGAGAGCATCAGCTCATGGCAGTGGAACAGCAACAAGGGCAACCGGCCAACAGCAGCAACCATCCAACAACAGTAACAGAGAGACAGTGTCTGTTTCTCTGTCTCTCTTATATTACATTCAGGCTCTCTGTCTTGGGCCACACCCATAATCCCAGCAGTGTTCAGACCCATAAAATAATCCCAGAGGATCATGAATTAATCTCAAACTCTATAAGTCCCCACCTCATGACTACATCAGGCTTTGGGGAGGAGGCGGGCAACTAGACACAAACCATAACAGTTCCAAAGTGAGAAACTTGGAGGAAGAAGAGGCAAAGACGGCCTTCGTGATGAATGAGTTAGAGGCTTGGGTTGGGGCAAACAAAATTTGAAGAAGAAGACAAGGATGTAGCCGATGGTGGAGTGGCAGTTCTGAAAGCGTGGGTGTCTGGAACTTGCACTGTGGTGTGTGTGGCTGCCCTCGATCAGCACGGTATGCTGGCTCCCACAGGCGTAGGTCTGGCTGAGAGAAACTGACGATGGAGGAGCGAGGAGAGAGTAGTGGAGGCTTGGGAGTGAGAGGGAGAAGGGATGTGACTGACCAGTTAAGGAGGCTGACAGGGTTTGGAGAAGCACTGGGTGGGAGATCAGGCGGGGGCGGGGGCTGGTGATGGAGAGTGGGCCAAAAGCGTCCATGTGCCTGAAGGAGGGAGGGGTGTGCTCTGTGAATAATAAGGCTTGTAAGGGATTTCTGTTTGCCACTGTGGTGGAAAAATTTTTTAAACAAACCAGTCATTCTGGTTTGGCGGTCTCCCAAAGACCTAGGGTGTTACACTCAAGAGTAGTGTGGTTTTGGGAAGAACTATTTCTCATAGTGAATGAATTAAAGGTCAACCAGAAGGCTAAAGCTGGCGCACAACCACCAAAAAGAATGTCATCCTTTTACAGAGTGTGACAGAGGCTGAGAAGTGTCTGTTGGCCCTCGTTGATCATCACTCAGGAGACAGAGGGATGTCCTGTTCAGGGCTTAGAGACACCCTGAGGGCTTAGGGATATTCTGGGATGAGGGGAATCCTGCCATGGGCCCACAATTTTTGACTGAGAGACTGAGCTGAGCCTGGAGCTCCTGGACTGAAAGGTGGCTCACCTGTGAGAACTGAGAAAGACTGGTGTTAAACAGAGGCCAGCAGTGGCACAGGCAGGGATGCAGAAAAGGAAAACGGTGGCTCCTTGGATGGGGAGCTCAAAACTGGGGTAGCCCTCAGGAGCTATATGCCCTGACTGACCCTTTGGTGCAATGAAAGTCAGGAAAGCAATAAAAGAGGCTTTTATTCTTGTCACGGGAGGGCTGCTTGAAGAGAAACAGGAAACTTTTCAAGGAGGGAGCTGGAAGTGAGGTTTTATTGGGTTGGACTACATGGCATTTACATGGGCAGGGAAAGCGTCATATAGCGAGAGGGCCAGAGGGTTGTTGGAAAGGAGCGTGGATGTGTGCAAAAAGGAGACAAAAGGTCTGTTTTGGAGTCTGAAGAACACAAAAGTTGGTCTGACAGTGCCATGTTGGATCACCTGCCATAATTACCCTGGCAGGGTTATAGGGCTAGACACCCATCAGAGATCACCAGGAAGTCCCTGCAGGAGGCAGCTCTGCCATGCAGAGGCAGGGAGCCTGGAGCTGAATTCCAGGCGTGGGCCATGCCTGCGTCAGAGTGGTGCACAGCCACTTGGGGTCTGCTTTGCTCCACACAGGGGATAGAGGATTGGCAAGGTCAGCACCCTAGGGTGCACTTCAGCCGGTCCATGTAGACAGTCAGAAGAACACTAAGAAGGGCACTGATTAGAGATTAAGAGCGGAAAGCAGCACTTCTTGAAGAGCAAAACCCAAGAACTCTCAGGCAAATAGGTCTACCTGGGTCAGAGGACCTGGAGGGGAAGATCTGACGGCCTAGGGTTCTTCATACGCAAAGGTGACTACCTAGCAGCTAAACTGAGATCAGAGACGGGCTACCACCAGGAAAGTCTGACACAGGGGTAAGCCTGCAGGGCTCCAGCAGGACCTGTAGCAGGTGAGCTCTTGCAAGCAAGCACAGTTAAATTGTAATGTTAAACAGCTAATCTAAGGAGGGCTTTGTCTGCTGAGCACCCAGGTGTGCTGGCTGTGGTCATGGAGCTGTCTTTCAGGACGCTTTCTGACTCTTACTTATTTCGGCCTCCTCCAGGTGCCCTGGCTGCCTGTCCCATCTACAGGCCTCTGTATGCCAGAATGCTTCCCACATTCCCCTGTCCTCGTGGGCCAGTGTCACCCCACAGGGGCCTGCTCCTTTGTAGAAGTTCCTCTTGGGAGCCCTTTGTCCGATTAGGAAGATGACACCCAAAGCTTACAAAATAGGACCTAAGGCCAACCATGCCAGAATGGTGGGCTTGTGGTTCATTTTCCCTGAGTCTCTTGTCACTTTGCTTCAATTTCAAACTATTATTTGGGTTTGGAAGGAAATTCAAAAGGCTAGCAGGGGCCCGGCAGGATGGCTCAGTGGTCTAAAGCACCTGCTTAGGAAAGCTTTGGTGGCTGCAGGGACCATGGTTCGATCCCTGGCACCACATGCTGTGCCAGCCCTGCCCTGAGGGCAGGCTGAGCTGGCCATAAAAATAAATAAACAAAACAAAAGTTCTGAAACAAAAAAATTTTAAAAATTTAACAAAAACAAAAGGCTAGCAACAGAAGTTTATTTTTATTTAAAAAAAACTATTTTTGTTACTTTCTTCTTAACCTCATGAAGGTAAACCAAGAATAATGGATCTCAAATTTTATTGCACATTTTAAGTTAACTGTTCTTATCACAGCCAAAACAAAAAGGTAATGGAAACAACAAATATTAATAGTCTTATGATTTTACCTCCTTTAACATTATTAGTCATGTTACATTCAAGGATTACAGGAGAAACTATATGAGTAATTATTTTTCCCTGCAGGACTGAGAATCACAAAATGTGATAATATTTCATTACAGAAGTATGTACTACCCTATGAGGCATGCTTCTTTCAACCCAGAACTTTCATCTCAGTTTATAACATCAAATCAGAATCAACAGTGGAGTTTTGTCAATTTATTTATGAGTGTCTTCAGCTTTTTAGTCCTTGACTATGGTAGGACACCATGTCTTTACTTCGTTACATCTCAAATTCTCTGTCCTGGAGTAGGTAGTTCTCTTGCAGTTAAATTATCTACCAAGTCATAAATTAGCTATTTTTACTGAAATTATCTAAGCATAGAGACTTTTCTGACCTTTAGATCACTGAAATTTATTTATCAAAGGAAATTTTATTCAGTTCATCTTGAAAAGCACATGTATATAATTTACATATATGTATATAATCTATCTCTGGTGAGTAGCTTTCTGTTTCTGTGACAAAATACCTGGAACTAATAATATGAAAGGATTAAATGTTTGGCCTTGTGGAATGATTAAGACCTTCTTTCTATGTATGTATGCATGTATGTATGTATATATGTATACTACACATACATATATATGTAGTATGTATCTATCTACCCATCCATCTATCTATAATCTATATTTCTATTACTAGTTCATTTACTTATCTGTTGAAAAACCCTTAGATTTTTTCCTGGACTATATGTTTTTATTTTCTCTATATGCCTGAAAATGAAGTTCATAACTTCTTTCATTTACTTGTCCTTTTACAGTCCCAAAGGCAGTGTCAGATCTTCCCTCTGTACTTGCTCTTACCATTGCACTTCCCAAGGCCCTCTTTGAGGCTGCTGAGCTGGAGATGCACCCCACTCATTCATGTGTGGACAGGTGCCTCAAATTGGTAAAACCCAGGGAAAGAAAGGTATCTAGACAAAACAGCCCCTCTCTGGTCCTGTTTGGGGGCCTCTGTTTCCGGTCTTATGGAGAGGATCTCCAGAATCCAGGCTGTGATTCTCTGCTCTACTTTCCACAAAGATCAAGTATGTGCTCCTGTCAGAAGAACATTTTGTTCCTGTCTGATGGAGACCACTGTGAGGTGGCTCTGAGCAGGATTGAATATTAACCAACTGACCTTTGATGTTTATGTGTGTGTCTCTCCAAGACCTAGGCCCCCTGTCTGGAGATGGGCAGCAGACTCATAGAAAGTGAATCTCCATGGGTTATTGGTCCTGACTGACTGAGACCTACAGTGGCCTGTGAAGCAAAGTGCAAGACAACGCCACACCTGGCTCCAACCTCAGTTAGCTAGATAAAGATTATAGCTGTGGGCATCTCACTCGTTGGTGGAGACCTTCCTGGAGATAAGGTAGTTCTCCTAAATTAACATAACTTGGAGAAACTCTTGAGTGGACTCCCAAGGTTCTTGAATTGCAGAGCAGAGTCCTGCCTTTCTTTGGTATTATTTGTCCTTTTTTTTTCTGTCTTTTTTGAGACAGGGTCTTGCTATGCAGTTCAAGCTGGCTATGAGCTCTCTTTTGTAGCCCAGGCTTGTCTCAAACTTGCACTGATCTTCCTGCCTCAGCCTCCCAAGTGCTGGGACTACAGGCATGCGCCGCCATGCCTGGCTCTGTCTTGGTTTTGATAACTAAATAGATATGGAACACCCAGGGAAGATCTTTGTCTTGGCCCTCAGAAAAATCTCAAACTGTTAGAGGGTTTTGATCTTCCTGGAGCCATTGCCTCTTACACTTGACTCATTTATTTAAGCCTTTACCACTCATTTGGGAGATTGTGGTTCTAATTAGTCTGCACTAACTAATGGATCATATTAAAATGATACATGTATTTTAATAAAGAAAACTTTCAAAGTAATATAGCCACATGGTAGGTACACATTAAATATGCAAAATCACATAAGATTCAGTAATATTAATAATAGTTTTTGGCCTAACTTCTTTCTGGTGCCTGTAGCAATCTTTTAAAAATGATTTTGCTTTTCCTCCCTTTTTCCTATTATTTCTTCAATCAAAATAATGATTATATGTCTACTTATATATTTATTAACTTTATAAAAGATGGAATATTAACTCAGTAACACTAACATTACTTCTGTTCTCCATTAATGTGTAATGTATTATTTAAATTATAACATTAATTGCCTTTGTACATGGAGTGATGCATTCTTTCTCTCTACCATTTCAATTTAGGCAAGCATTTTTTTTTCTTTTCTAGAGGGACCAGGGTTTGAACTCATGACCTTGCACTTGCCAGGCAGGCACTTGTGCCACAGAGCTATCTCCTCAGCCTCTTCAGCAAGCATTTCGATATTTTTCATGAAGAAAGAGAAAGTGAGCATCCCTGACCATCATTCTCATTTTATGAGCCTCATTTTTATGCTTTTGTTATCAAAATCATTAGCATATCATAAAAAATGTTTTGAATAACACATCTAAGTAAGAAGTTTGTTGATGTTTGCAAATTTTGAAAAGAAAAAGTTTTAGATATTTGTGAGCCCAAGGTGCCACACATTTCAGTCACATACATATGCACACATACACATATACACACCCACTCACACAGTCTTCAATCATGGGTAGTCATTTTTATTAATATGCAGCTGAATGGAAACCCCTTCCTTTGCAAGTAACTTCTGATAAAGAAACCTAATACAGGTGAAAACACTATCTCCAATTGCCAATTACAAATGCCACTATAAAGCTACTTCTCAGTTACCCTTACTTTATGTTGTTTAAATTGTACTCAGATAAGTAAAAGAGAAAAAAACAAATAAAAATATTTTATAAAGGATTTTAACAAAACCTCAATTGTTTTCTTTGAAATGCCTGTAGAATATAACACATCAAACTTGAAGAAATGGCTTCAATAGGTGGCAGTGAAAAAGAGTGACAACATAATCACACAGTTGGCTGTTGGCTTTTGTGTTTATTATATGATCACCAGGCCATTGTCTGACATGTTTAATGCATTTTACTTAAGCACATTGTACTCATAGATATCTTTGGAACTTTCACCTTCAAATCTAGAATCATTTCTTAAACACATGTGCTTCTGGACTCTGATCTCCATGCAGAGCATAACTATATTTCTCTTAAAAAATTGTTAAGCATAAAATGCCTCTTACAGTCAATTATATCAGAAGAATGGCCGCTAAGGGAAAACCCAGCTGCTCCTGGGTCTTCAAATTGTTCAGCATTAAATCAGAGCCTATCCCCAATGATTAGGCTCAAGGTTAAGAGTAACAATCATAGCACAAGGGTCAGGGATATAGGTCAGTGGCACAGCAGGTCCAGAGTTCAATTCCTAGTATGAAAATAAGGCAACAAACATGACACAGTTAGTGCTGTTGGGCATCTCCTGAAACAACGAAATGATTGTATTCACTTACGAGTATATGTTCAAGATACATCCACTTATATATGAAATCTTCTAGTTTATCATTCTTTATAGCTGAGCAATATTCCATTGTATAAAAATACCACATCTTTTTCAACCATTCTTTAGAAGATGGGCATTTTGTTTGTTTCCAAGATTTGGCTATTACAAATTGTGCTGCTACGAACACACAGGTGCACAAATATCACTACGATATGATGTTTTCAGTTCTTCTGGGAAAATTCTCAGTAGGAGGATAGCTGGATTGAATGGGATTTCCAGTTCTAGTTTTTTGAGGAGCCTCCACACCGCTTTCCATTATGGTTGCACCATCTGCATTCCCACCAGCAGGGGAGGATTCCTTTTTCTCCACAGCCTCCTCCACATTTGTTGTTGGTTGGTTTCTTTAGGGTAGTCATTCTTTATGGGGAGAGATGGTATCTTTTTTTTTAAAAAACTTTTTAAAAAAATTTATTTATTTATTTCTTGTTTCAGAACTTTTGTTTGTTTATTCACTCATTTTTATGGCCGGCTCAGCCCACCCGAGGGCAGAGCTGGCGCAGCATGTGGTGCTGGGGATCGAACCGCGGTCCCTGAAGCCGCCCAAGCTTTCCCAAGTAGGCGCTTTAGACCACTGAGCCATTCCGCCAGGCCCTGGGGAGAGATGGTATCTAAGTGTTGTTTTAATTTGCATTTCACAAATGACTAGCAATGTGGAGCATTTCTTCATGTATTTATAGGCTTGTTGAATTTCTTTCTCTAAAAAGCATGTATTGATCTCAGATGCCCATTTCTGTGTGGGTTTTTTGAAATTTGGGACCCTAATGTTTTTTAGTTTTTTATAAATTCTAGATAGAAGACCTTTGTTTGAATAGTTATTAGTTAAATTTTTCAAAATTTGTGGGTTGTCTTTTCACTCTGTTGGTAACTTCTTTTGACATGCAAAATCTTCTCAGCTGCAGGAGGTCCTGGTTGTGTTGTCAATTCTTTCAAGTGTTCAATGTGCATTTTGATTATTGTTCATGAACTCTTTGCCTACCACAATGTCTTCAAGATTTCCTCCTACTTTCTCTTCCAGGAGATTTAGTGTTTCTATTTTAATATTTATATCTTTAATCCATTTTGACTCTAGTTTAGTGCATGGCAACATGGGTCAAGTTTTAGTTTTCGTTGTAGAGAGCCAGTTTTTCCAGCACCATTTGTTAAAGAGGCTATCTTTCTTCCAGTAAACATGTTTGGGCCCTTTGTCAAAAATAAGGTGACTGAGTGTGTTTTATTTGCTTCTACATCTTCTTATCTGTTCCATTGATCCTCAGATCTTTTTTTTTTTTTTTTTTTTTGCCAATACCATGCTGATTTTATCACCGTAGCTCTGTAGAATAACTTTAGGTCAGGAATTGTAATGCCTCCTGCCTTATCTTTGTTGCCCAGAATTGTCTTTGCAATTCTCAATCTTTTCTGGTTCCAAATAAATTTTAGGAATGATTTCTATAGGTCTGTGAGGTATGTTGATGGTATTTTGATAGGGATTGCACTAAGTCTGTATAATAATTTAGGGAATATGGCCACCTTCACAATTTTTGTTCTTCTTATCTAGGAGCTAGGAATATCTTTCTATTTTCTGAAATCCTCTAGGATCTCTTTTTTCAGAGTACCATAGTTTTCATTGAATAGATCTTTTACTTCTTTAGTTAGGTTAATTCCTAAGTATTTCATTTTATTCGGTGCTATTGTAAAAGATATTGTTTCTCTAATTTCTTTCTCAGTGTTTTTGTTACCTGTGTAGAGAAATGCTATTGACTTTTGTGTGTTGACTTTGTATTCTGCTATGCTACTGAATTTACATATTAATTCTAGTAGTCTCTCAGAGTTTTTTGAGACTTCCAAGTAGATTATCATGTCATCTGCAAATAATGATAGTTTAACTTCTTCTTTATCTATTCTCATTTCTTTTATTTCCCTCTCTTGTCTAATGGCTATAGGTAATGATTTCAGAACTATATTGATTAGGAGTGGTCATAGGGGACATTCTTGTCTTGTACCAGATTTGAAAGTAAAAGACTTAAAAGACTTCAGTTTTTCCCCATTTAGTATTGAGTTAAGTGTGTTTCTTATATAAAGCATACTGTTAGATTTTGCTTCCCTATCCACTCTGCCAGCCTATTTCTTTGAATTGGAGAATTGAGTCCATTTACATTGATGGTTATAATTGAAACGCATTGACTTATGGTTGACATGTCTTTTACTTACTACTGTTTACTCTTTTTTCTCCTGTTTAATTGGTTACCCTATTTGGTGGGATCTTTCTGGTCTCATTTGTAGAGTTCAGGTCATTTTGAAATTTTTTTTAGTAGTCTTTGTAGGGTTGGCTTTGACATCATGAAATTGTGTAGTTGTTCCTTGTCATGGAAGTATTTCACTTCTCCCTTATTCTTGAAAGAGAGTTTTGCAGGGTATAACAGTCTGGGTTGGAATTTGTTTTCATGTAGGCCTTGAAGCATTCTGCTCCATGCTCTTCTTGACTTCATGGTTTGTGAAGAGAAATCTTCCATTATTCTGATGAGTTTTCCTTTAAATGTGATGTTTCTTTTCTCTGGAACCTTTTAGTATATTATTCTCCTGGATTTCTGGGATCTTGACTATTATATGTCTGGGTGTGTTTTTAGTCGGGTTGATGTTGTTTGGAGTTCTATATGCTTCAGTTACTGAATGTCCAGTTGTTTTCTCATATTTGGGAAGTTTTCTGCTGTTACTTCTGCCTAAATTCTTTTTATATCATTGTATTGACTCCTTTCTCATTGATTCCTATTAATCTCATGTTGTTCATTTTTGCATCATCTTGGAGATGTTGAATTATTTTTCCTACATTCTGTTTTTTTTTTTCTTTCAGGACTGGGGTTTGAACTCGGAACCTTCTACTTGCCAGGCAGGCACTTGTGCCATGGAGCTATCTCCCTGGCCCTTTATCCTGGTTGTTTTTAAGAGATCCTTTCTCACCTTTTCACTAGCTGCAACTGTGTTTTCAAGACCTGAAACTCTGTCTTCACTTTTGTTCATACAATTTTGCCAGCTTGTCATTGAGATTTTATTTTCTTATATATCTCTTTGAAACTGTTTCATGTGATGTATTTCTTTCCTATATTGCTCATTCAAGGATTCCATCATTTTTCTATTCTCCTCTGATTTTTATCATTGTCTTCTTTAGAGGCATCTATGAAGTCTTTCTTTATAGTTATCCTTTCTTTTTCTCCTTCAGAGATTATTTCTGCTCTCACTTCCTCTCTACCTTTCTGCAGTTGTTCTTTTACTTCAGATGCTATCAATTTAGAGATATCTTTTTTACTTCAAAGGTTATTCTTATGATTCCCTTTATACTTTTCTGCAGTTTTTTTTTTTTTTTTACTTCAGATTCTATTATTTCAGAGATGTCTTTTTTACTTCGGAGGTTATCTCCAATCTGAGTACCTCTATATGTTTTTGCATTTTACTTCATATGCTACTAATTCAGAGATTTTTGGCTGCATGATTCCCATCATATTGTATGGTAGTGTCTCCTGCATTTGTTCTGGGTGGGCTCGGGACCTAAGATTGCATTTTGCTCCTTGTCCTTATCCTTCTGTATACCAGTTATCTCTGACCTTTGGTGCAGAACTTTGGTGAAGTTATGCCATTAGCATCTACTGTAATTTACGTCCAGATCTACCAAGTTTGATCTTGACTAGATGTGCTTGTCTGGGTCTGGCTGCAGTGCTCAGCTTCTTCCTGGTGCAGCTGTCGGAGGAGAGCCCACTGTGCTCCTCTGGCAAGATGCTCAGCCAGAGGGTTAGCTGGTAGGGTCTGACCCCAGCCTCTCTGCAGGGAATTTTTCTGCAGGGCTACAGAGAAGATGTTGGAGCTGGGTTCAGGGTGAGGTAGAAGATCCAGTGGCACAAGGGTGCAGGCCTAGCTTTCCTTCCTATGTGCCCACCAGTCATGAGCTGCGGGTGGGGGTGGATTTCTGGTGGTGGTGCAGGCGTGCAGGCTGAGAGGTCCTACCTGAGCACCCGCTGTTGGCTGCTGCTGTGGGTGGGGGTGGAGTTCCGCTGGTGGGGAAGGGTCCACGGGCCGGGAGGTCCTACCTACACTATCACCTGCAGGTGGGGGCTGCTGTGGGAGGGGCCAAGCTCCAGCCCAAAATGATTGTATTCAGAACTAAGCAATGTATGACTTATACCTAATCTAGTTTAGATTACAATGTTCTTCCACCATCCAGTTTGTGGAGAATTTTAATTGATAAGTCAACAAGGCAATGGAAAGCAGACTAGTGACACTCATCCAGATGCTTATGAAGGTATTTAACATCTCTGCTGGTCTAGAGGTGGATTAACACCACTAGACACTGACCTTATGTTATGATTTGTGTCTAGTTGTCCCCCCAAAGCCTCATGTAGTCATGGGGTAGGGACTTGCAAAGTTTGAGACTAACTCATGATCCACTGGGATTATGGGTGATCTAAGGATGAGATTATGGGTCTGATTACTGCTGGGATTATGGGTGTGGCCTGGGGCAGATAGTCTGAGGCAGAGAGCCTGAATGCAATAGAGACAGAGAAAAAGACTGTCTCTCTCTGTTGCATCTGTTGCAATTATTGTTGTTTTGCTACTGGTCTCTGCCATGTGCCAGACTTCCTTGGAGCAGGCTAAGTATGGATTGAAACTTCCAGTAACTGTGAGGTAAATAAACCTTTCTTTTCTTCATTTTGGGTGTTGGGTATTTGTCCCAGTAACAAGAGAAGAGCAACAGACACTTTATGTTCAGACTGCAAGCCTCCTTCATAAATAGAGCTCATCATGCACACTATATAAATTGCAGTATCACACTGTGCTCCATAAATATGTATATGCTGACCAAAATTTTAATGTAATGTCTAAGAGGATGGAAATGTTAACCATGCTGATTGATCACTATGCAATGTACATATGAATGGAATTATCGCAGCATCCCATGAATGTTCTACTATAATAACTATTAAAAACCCGTCAAAAATAGAGCTTATCTTCTCCAAGCTCCCAACTTTTTGTGCCTTGAATTCATCATAGCCCATGATCTCTGGCTTCTTGAAGATGTAGGTATATCTTCAGGTAGTGAGAAATAGGGCAACAGCCATAATATCAAATGGTAATCTGATAATAAAACATATTACAGAAAGCCAAACTTTTTGTTTTTCTTGAAGTTACCCCCTCATATGTTGTGCTTAGGCATTATTAAACAATTACAAATACAGATGTTTTTGTGACTTATTTCCTGTAGAAAAAAACATTTAAGAAGAAACACATTACTTTATTATTATGCATAAAATTTATGAAAGCACAAAGTATTTTACTTTCACTTTTGCATTCTTTATCTTAAAATTAGTTTCTAGATAAAAATATACGATACAAATATATGATTCAAAATGTTCTGAATAGTAAGAGCCTTAAAGTCATACCTGTAGCTCATTCTCAAAGGAAAGGAAAACTACCCAGTTACATTAAACTTCATTTATTTATGTTATGGCCAGCTCAGCCTGCCCTGGGGTTGGGGCTGACACAGCATGTGGTGCCAGGGATGGAACTGTGGTTCCTGCGGATGCCTAAGCTTGCCTAAGCAGGTGCTTTAGACTCCAGTGCTGGGGAGGATGAAAACAGGAGAATCACTGAGTCTGAGCTGCACAGTGAGACCCTATGCCAAATACATTTTATTTATTTATTTATTTATTTATTTATTTATTTATTTATTTATTTATTTTTGCAGGATCAGAGTTCAAATTCACGACCTTGAACTTGTCAGACAGGCACTTGTGAGTACCAAACACAATTTTAAAAAATTTTAAAATCTAAATAAGTAGACATAACACTTGGATGGATAGAAAGACTAAATTTAGTAAAGATATTGTTTCTTATACTTGACCAAAGGTTTAATGGAATTTTCACGAAAGTCTCAGTAAAATAGTACATCAAATGTACTCAAAAATTTACATGAAAGAGCAAAGGGACCAAAAGAGTCAAGATGGTTTTGAAAAAGAAGGAAAAAGTGAGAAGAGTCCCCTGTGTAGACTTCTACACAGCTATGATAATCAGTAGCCTTTCTCTCTGAGGGTTATTTTTCAGGATTGTAAAAGATAACACATATTAAGAACTTAGATGGGTGCCTTACACTGACTAAGTGCTCAATATATGTTAGCTATTAATTAAACAAACATCTTATGGCTCTGGAAGTGATAGATGAGGCCTTCATTAAGCGCTCACAGTCACATACAAGTAGGTATTCAGCATTAGGGCCAGACGTTGAGTTAAGCCCCTCCTGGGTCAAAATCCCACCCCTTTTGTCACCACACTGTAAACGTTCCCAAGAAGCAATTGCTACTGCAAAGACCACTTCAACCTTTGCATTGCTTGAGTTTTATTTGTCCACAGATGAAAGAACTTCAAGATCTCTTCAGAATATTCCAATTTACAAATAAATGCTGTCATCATTTGCGATCCCAGGTGGCCCAGATGTCTTTTTTTCTTAGTACTTTTCCCATCCAGGAGGACACTCTGATGGATATCTCTGATTCTTTGTACTTAAGGATCCAAAAATTCCGTTCTGTAGAATATAAAATGCCTGTTCCCAGTGGTTCTCAACCTTTCTAGTGCCGTGACCCTGCAATACAGTTCCTCATTGTTGCAGTGACCCCCAACCAAAAAATAATTTTGGTGACTACTTCAAAACTGTAATTTTGAGACAATTATGATTCGGAATGGCTTTAGGTGACCCCTGTGTTTTGGTCGTTCGACCCCCACCGGGGTCACGACGCACAGGTTGAGAACTGCTGCTATAAATGATTCATCACAAGTACTATTATCCCAACAAGTCCGTGGTCTGTGTGAACATCTTCATGTGCATGTAAATGATGTTGTCTTCCCCGGCCACTGCCTTTGCCCCCTCCTGTACCTGCAGAGACCAAGGGAGATGAAATGGGTCTCCTCAATGCATCCCATGAAATACTGATTAAAAACCTCATTGAAATAAGTGTATTAGTGTAACCTTAAAGCATTCAAGTGGGTAAGAACACCCCAAGGGGACACATTTTTACCAAGCAAGACAAAAATCGGGTATTTCAAAAATGATGAAAATGTTCCTGAGTACAGAGATCTTTTCTGCAGTCTCACATAGCAAAGTGAAACTTTTTTTAAAAAAAAATATTTATTTATTATTTATTTGGTACAGAGTCTTGCTACACAGCTCACATTGATAGTCTCCTGTCTCAGCCTCCCCAGCACTGAGATTACAGGCATGTGCCACCACCATGTCGAGTTTTGCTGGTTGGCTCTGCACAGGGGCAGCAGGTATGTGATACTGGGGATCAAACCCTGGTCCTTGCACTTGGCAGGCAGGTGCTTAGACCACTGAGCTATGTTCCCTGCCCATAAAGCAGAACTTTTAACAAATGACCCCAACAATAAAAGCCTGGCCTTTGGAGGTAAGGGTAAGGTGCAAGAAAAGAGATGTTAAAAATGAAATAAATAGGAGGCCAGCAATGACATAAATAATTTCTCATCAAAATCACTTAAAATTATGAAATATTGGGGGCTTGCTGGTTAGCTCAGTTGTTTACAGCACTTGCTTGAGCAAACTCAGTCAGGTGCAGGGGACTGCGGTTTGATCCCGAGCTCCGCATGGCACAAAAGGCCATCCCTTAAGTCAGCCTGAGTCCCCGTAAAAAAATCATGAAATATTTTTGGCTCTTTCCTAGTATTGAGTCTCTTTCCCATTCCAACTCAAAACAAATATAAACAAGCCACTTTTCCAAGAAAAGAATAAAAACAGAAAAGACTCTCATCCTCTCTGGAAGGGCCTCAGTGCCTCAAACTCACTGTCTGTATTGGATCTCTTGACTAATAATCTCAGAATTTGTTTCTTCCTCCATTTTTTAAGGGGTGGGCATTACATTTAGTTTCTTTCCAGAATCCAGGGAAACCATTTATATTTCTTTCACTTAGAAAGTGCTAAAGTTTAGATGCTGAAACATACATCCTTCAAATCTTCCTAGCTGCTACGCAGGTATATTCTTCCTTCACATGTCCCGCTCTCTGTGTGCTATTTGAAGGGTGCTGGTTCTTCTCATGTCACCATTGCCATCTTCCAGAATTTTCTAAATGCCCCAGTCCAGAATACTCTTTGTCCAACTACTACTGTGTGAGAGAAGAGGGCTGCCAGGAGAAGTTGGACCCTGGCACCTTAGCCCATTCCCCCAAGGCAACACAGAAACTCCAATCTCACTGCAAGTTTGGAAAATACAGTCCTCATGGGAACCCCAGGACAGAGAGATGAGAAGATGAACCCCACACACTCTGCTGTAGGAAGGAAACAAGTTTTCCAAGCTCTCTGGATTTCAGATTTCCTGTATGACATGAGTGAGGAAAACACTGTCCCCTGATTCCTAGAAAGGAATATAAACTGTGCCCGATGTACAGTGGCCTTGGGGCTGGTCAACATTAGGATGCAAAAGTGATATCCATTTAGCAGAACCTATATTTCCAATTCTAAATCTGAGTTGGTGATATGTTATCTGAAGCTCTCCCCTGATATAGCAGGAGCGAGCCATAACTTCTGGTCAGACTCAAGAGCACCAGGAGAAGCAACCAAGACCCTGCAGTACCCTGAGCTGCCAAGGCAGGATGTGGGACAGCACAGCTAGGTTGGTAAATGCACTTTCAACTACAACAAGTTTATCAGGATGTTACCTCACAGAAATAAAGGAGTGCTGTATCCCTAGCTTGGGCTCAGAGATTTGGTCTACACGGCATAAAAAAGTTCATTATTCTGCTATTACCTAAGACCTTGAGACTCATAGGATGACGGTGTCTTCATGGGTTTCCATGACAACTCAGAGGCCACAGTGTTGATGATGAAGCCAGGTAAGCTGTTGACAACACAGGAGGACCTGACACCCTTATGGCCACCAAGCCAGAGAAGTGGCTTAAAAATCTCAGGAATGGAACAACCATGCAAGTGTTTCTTGAACCAGTGGCAGAGATTCTACATAGGCAGAAGCCCATGGCTATTTCTGCAGTTGTAAGAGAAGTGAAGAGATAAATGATGGTCCTGGATTTAATGTGGATGTCTTTCTGAATATCTCCAAAGCCTGGTTGTCTTTATGGTTGAGACACATTGCTGAGATAAGCATAATTTAATAATCAGATATGAATCTGAGTATTACTATTGAGATTTAAATAATTATAGAAATCAATAATAAATATGAAATAATCCAGCTAATGACCAAACAAATCGGCCCCATGCAATTTCCTATTGTGTTATTTTCTTTGTCTTACATTAAGATAAGAAATATAGAACATCAGCCCTAATGACTTTTTCCACCTTATTTTATCATAGTAATTAGCCTGGTGTATCATCTACATAATAAAAGCTAACCTGAGAAAAAAGAATTTTTTTTCAGCCTTCTCAGTACTGGGATTATAGGTGTGTACCACCAGTACTGAACTTTGGCCAGCTCAGCCCACCCAGGTGGCAGGGCCAGTGTGGCATGTGGTGCTAGGGATTGAACCACAGTCCCTGCAACTGCCTAAACTTGCCTAAGCAGGCACTTTAGTCCACTGAGCTATCTCACTGGCCCCTGAAGAAAGGTTTTGATAAAATATGCCCTGCCCCCCCCCCTTTTTTTTTGGTACTAGAGATTGAATTTAGGACCTTTTGCTTGCCAAGCAAGTTCCTATTCCACTGAGCAGTTTCCCCAGCAAGATATCCTTACTTTAAAGTTCCTTACTTAGGAACATGTGAAAAGAAACAGGTGGATTTGTTAATAGATATTAAATGGAGCATCCTCACAACTAGGACTATGTATCAGAAAAGGAATTGTTAGACATCAGTTTTTATGACAGCATGGCTATGAAAGGAGAATTTTCAAAGGATGACTGCTCTGGAGTTTTTAAACACCATTTTCATGATTACCTTTGTAGTTTAAACTTAAAATGGCAAATCTATCCCTAATTTGTTGTTGATACTTCTAATGTGCATAAACTGAGGTTTGTATGACATAAATTACCATTTCTGTGGACACTGACAAGTTTTTGTTGCACTTTATATATTCATTAGTGAATAGGAAAATAAATTAACAGTTGACTGCTATCACCTTAAACTGGAACTGGGCAGTTTGATTATCTAATGGGATAATCAAATTATCCTATAGAATTTAGCAAAATTCTCATCAGCACAAATCTGTTTAAGGTATTTTTAATATATACATCTATTAAGGCTGCTGAAAGCCAGTAATTACATTGGCCGGAAATTCTGAAACCAACTCATGTATCATACTATATCATGATCAAGGTACTATTATCTTAAGAGCCTGAGAATTATTTTTATCAATTAATATAATTTACTAAATTAAGAATTCAAAGGATAAAAGTATGATTATTCCTAGAGAGGTCAAAAAGAATTTTGTCAATTTCTTTTGTTAAGAACTTTCACAAAACTAGAAATAAAAATGTATTTCCTTAATAAAATAAAGACTAGTTTCCCAGAGCAGCTGTCAAGATGGAATTAGTGGGGCTAGCAAGATGGTTCAGTGGTCTAAAACACCTGCTTAGGAAAGCTTAGAAAACCTCAGGGACCACTGTTCAATCTCTGGCATCACATGCTGCACCAGGCCCACCCCCCAGGGCAGGCTGAGCCAGCCGTAATACAAAAAAAAAAAAAAAAAAAAAAGTAGTAAAAGTCACTGTTATTCAATATGGCTAGCAAATGTTTTCTAAAACTAAGTTAAGAAAAAATTTAGTATCATGTTTAAAGTTTAGAAATGAAGGACCAAACAGAAGAAGGTAGGCCTAATAATTAATGTCCCTTTCTCTCCAGTGTTATAGCTATCTCTCTTGACTTGTGTTTAACACACAAGTCTAACCTACAGGCTCTAAAGACTTTATATGGATAATTTTAAAAATTAAGCCACAGAGTATTTGGACTGAAAATAAAGGTACAAGAAACTTCGGCCGGGTCTCCCAGTGTGAGTTATTTGAATATGATTACTGAGGGGTTGTGCGCATCAAGCTTTGCGGCTACCGTGGATGAGTTCTACAAGAACCAGAGCTTCTTCCTGCAAGACTTGTGAGACCCTGTTGGGGCCAAGTCTGTGTTTTGAACATCTAAGAAGGGGTCTGGAGTGTCCCCTGATGTGTGTGGCCATAGAGACTTTCTGAAAAGCTTCTCAAGGGTTAAGGGCTCTGTGGATGCTCTGTGGGAAACACTTCCGAGATGATCCCTCATTTCACTGAGGAGAAAACTGAGGCCTGTTGGGGAAGGTGACTTGCTGAAACCTCTTGGGTAAATTACACCAGGCAGGGAATCTGGGCTGTTCCTGTCTGCTCCTGCCTGAGCCTTCCCTATAGCCACAACCCAGGGATCAGTCTTTGGGGATCATCAGGTTGTCACAGCAGAATCCCACACACAGAGTGGCTCATACAACAGTTTATTCCTCCCTTGCTCTGGAGGTCAGAAGTCCAAGGATGAGGTGCCCACAGGGCTGGATTTGCGGAGGCCTCTTTCTTGGCCCACTGATGTCACCCACCTTCTTTGTCCCTCACCCCATCAACCTGCTATGTGACAGCTCATCAACGTCCTAGTCTTCCTTTCTGTGGGATACTTGGCATTTTAGATCGGGGCCAACCATGTGACTTCTTTTTATTCTAAGTGCCTCTCTGAGGGCTCTGCCTCCAAATACTGTCACACTACAAGGTTCTAGGGTTAGGGCCTTGTCATATGAACTAGGAAAAGGATACAATTCAGCTGCTAACTGGGCCTTTCTCAGCGTCCACAGTGCCTCATGCTCCTTTCAGATAGTAGCTTGGGTCTTAGCTTTTGTGTCACTGGAACACAATATCCAGCATCTTAGGTGAGGCATGTTTAATTCAGCTCCATGATTCAGTCCATAGTCAGCTGCCTCCATGAACATCATAGTGGAAGTTGAAGGGATGGGGTGTAGTTCATGGGGGCTTAGAACTATGGTAGGGGTGGGGAGCAGCACCGGAAAGGAGGGGAACTGTGACCAGATAGAGCCCCCCATGCCATGCATCCACGACACCCTCACACACTGAGACGCCCAGAAGCATGCTGCCCCAGTCGCCTGATCAGATCCCAAAGCCAACTGCCTTAGTCAATTGCACATCACCCAGACACAGTATGAGACACCTGCAACTTAGAGGAGGAGAGGATTATCTCTGCTCATGGTGGCAGTCTGTGGTCACCTGGCTCCAAAGAGGAAGTACCATGGTGGGAGGGGCTGGCAGAGGAAAGCTGCTCAGGTGGCAGCTAGAAAGCCGAGCAAAGTGAGGAGCAGAGAAGGGAGATGTACCCTACCAGATCACATCCCACACCCTCCTCATGGGCCAGGCATCCTAACATCACGTCATCTACGGGGCCCCATGCTCTGATCAGCCTTCCAAAGGCCCTGACTAGGGATGAGCATGGGAGGCTTGGAGGGGATTTGGACATAAACCCCAGCATCACTCAAGGTGACTTCACACTGAGGACCTCAGCCCACCTGTTCCTAAGCATGGCTACAACATCTGCTGACCGGCTGACCTGTGAGCAATAGGAGAGCAGGGACCATGCTGATACGGGCACCAAGCAGTTCAGCTCCTGGAGCTGACCAGCTGCTCAGTGAACTCTGTGTCCATAGACCTGACTCCAAGTCTGTGTCCCACCCTAACAGTGTGTTCCCGGAGACAAGCAGAGATAATGAGCACCTTCCAGGGCTGAGGTGAGAAGTCAACAATGTATGTCTGTGGAAAAGTGCCTGCTTCACAAATGGAGCTGCATAAAGGTTAATTGAACCTGAGGTGGTAGCTGCTGTCTCCATTTCCATGAAAATCTAGTTAATAATAGTGATCACTTTATAGAAACAATAATAATGAGATACACTAATGCAAGTGATGTAGATACATAAAGACTTTCCCATCAACAACAATATTCTTAATGTTTAGCTCACAGGTGGAAGCCATTTTCAAATCTGGGTAATTCCAAGGCCTCAGTTTCCTCCTGGAATGGTCCCCACAAGGCCTCCTGTTTGACAAAAAGACAAATAGCTTGCACATCTGTTTTGATCTCACCAGAAGTGGAGAATTGGGTCTGACCTGGTTCTTCAGGATTTTCCAGGCTTAGGTGCTACAATAAATGAAAAACAAATTTAAAACTTTAATGTTTTTCAAGGAAAAGATTCTACCCAGCCAGGCGTGGTGGCGCACGCCTGTAATCCCAGCACTCGGGAGGCTGAGGCAGGAGGATCGGTGTGAATTCGAGACCAGCCTGGGCTACAAAAGTGAGCTCAAGGCCAGCCTGAACTGCATAGTGAGACCCTGTCTCAAAAAGACAAAAAAAAAAAAAAAAAAGATTCTACCCAATTTTGTTTGTTTTGTGTAGTACTAGGCACCAAGTCCTGGAGCACTCTCCCACTAAGCCACACCTTCAGCCCGTTTCCTTTTTTATCTTGAGACAGGGTTTCATTAAGTTGCCCAGGCTCACCTCAGACTCGCAATTTCCCTTCCTCATTCACCTGAATAGCTGGGATTTTTTATATATATTTTTTATTTTTTTATTGTTTTTTCTTGTTTCAGAACTTTTATTTGTTTATTTTTATGGCCGGCTCAGCCTGCCATGAGGGCAGGGCTGGTGCAGCACGTGGTGCCCGGGATTGAACCACAGTCCCTGCAGCCACCTAAGCTTTCCTGAGCAGGTGCTTTAGACCACTGAGCCATCCTGCTGAGCCCTAGCTGGGATTATTAAAAACATCTTTATAGCCCTACTTGCCGCACCTGTCAGCTACCTATTCCCCCCAATAATGCTATAGAGCAAAGCACTTCGTGCTGTTCCCATCTCTACTTAGGGAACAAGGGCCCAGCTGCTGCCCTACTGGAAATGCCACCAAGTTCATATGAGGCCAGGCTTCCCCCAGGCTGCTGGTTGTGACTAAGAATAGGATGGCAAGGGGCCCAGCAGAATGGCTCAGTGGTCTAAAGCGCCTGCTTAGGAAAGCTTAGGCGGCTTCAGGGACCAGGGTTCGATCGCAGGCACCACATGCTGTGCCAGCCCTGCCCTCAGGGCAGGCTGAGCTGGCCATAAAAATAAATAAATAAATAAATAAACAAACAAACAAACAAACAAACAAAAGCTTTGAAACAAGAAAAAAAATAAATAAAATAAATTCTAAAAAAAAAAGGATGGCAAGTAATTGTGATCCTCAGGGCTCCTTGGAGACCAGCTTTGGTACAGAAAGGCCATCGAGCTGGCCAGAGCTCTCTGCAGAACTGTGCTGCGGGAGATTCTCCTACCTAGTCCTCAGCCCTCTCTCCCCCGTGGAACTCAGATGCAGGCTGAAGACTGTCCCCATCTCTGCCTCTTTGCCTTTGTCAGCGCCAGCATCTTATTCAAGCAGTCTCTTGCACATCTGATCCTATTCCAACATCTGACATTTGCCTTTCAGATCCCCTGAAATAGTATGCATCCCGTGCTTAAAGCAGGACGCAGAACTTTTCGTCCATCGAGCATAGGGTGGCTGCTCCACATTTTTGAGGCTGGGCTGGTGTCGGCTGGGACTGCTGATGTCTCACAGTCTCATGGGCACAGGG
>PVJA010020079.1:20789-37623 GCA_004027025.1 Myocastor coypus | reverse complement strand
TGCTTTGCCCCCAGAGCATCTGCAGCCCAGCTCTTTCCTCTGAGGAAATGTCTTTTCCCCAATCAAAGCTTCATGCTTCCTCTGATGCTGAGGGACAATTTCTTTCTCAGAATCCTGTTTCTTCTTCTTTTCAGTCTCTTTTGTCATCTATTGCTTTACTTTTTCCTTTAAAAGTCTATTGAACTCTTTTGCTGGTCACCTCCTCTGTGTTTTTTATTTCCTATACTTGAGGTTTCTCCTTAGTGTTGAACTAGAGTTTTACTTCTTCTGTAGACAGTGACTTCGGTCCTCTTGAATGAAAATTGAAAAAATAAAGACCATTTAATCTAAAAAAAAAAACAAGTACTAATTACGTAGTATTTCATTATGATCAACAACAAAGCCTAAACTGTAGAGAGGTATAGGAGAAGAAAATTACATTCAGTTTATTGGGTTGTAAAGATGAAGGAGGAGTTATAGTTAGTGTTTAACTCCTGATGTTGGTGAAGGGATGTGGGTTTAAATGAAGTTCTTAAAAATTTAAGGATATTTTATCGCTCTTATATTAAAATTATTTTGTTTTTAAAATCAATGCATGGGGCCCAGCGGGATGGCTCAGTGGTCTAAAGCGCCTGCTTGGGAAAGCTTGGGCGGCTTCAGGGACCATGGTTCGATCCTGGGCACCACATGCTGCACCAGCCCTGCTCTCAGGGCAGCCTGAGCCGGCCATAAAAATAAATAAATAAACAAACAAAGGTTCTGAAACAAGAAAAAATAAATAAATAAATAAATAAAATCAATGCATATGTACAAAGTAGAAAATTTATATTTGAAAACATACCATGTATAGTGGAAGCCCTGGGTTCAGTCCTCAGTGCCAAAAATTAAACCTCATACCATTAGTGCCACTATCATCATTATTTTATTTTGATCATCACACAAAAAAACCCTCCATTCCCACTAGCTGTCACCTTTCACAGCCCTCTCCCCTTCCATTCCCAAGTATCTCAGCAGCCTCAAGTCTACTGCCTCTCTCTGTACATTTACCTCTTCTAGTATTTCATATAAATGGAATCATACAGCAGGTAGCCTTTGATGTCTGACTTCTTTTATTGAGTATTATGTCATTCAGATTCTTCAGTGATGTATCGTAATCATTTGATTTTGCAGCATGTTATTCTGTTTTATGGATACATCCTATTTCATTTATTGATTGATAAAAATTCAGGTTGTTTTCATTTATTAGCTATTATGAATAATGCTGTTATAAACATTCATGTACAAGATGTTTTGTTAATGTGTGTTGCCATTTTTCCTATGTATATAATGACTAGTGGAATTTCTGAGTCATATGGAAACTGTGTTTGATTTTTTGGGAGGTCTATCAAATTATTTTCCAAAGCAGTTGCACAATTTTATATTCCTACTTATAACATATGGAAGACTGCCATTCTTTCTGTTCTTACCTTACTTATTATCTGTCTTCAATTATAACCATCCTACAGGAGTGAAGTAGCATCCCACTGTGGTTTTTATTTGTATTTTCATAGTGACATGATAGTGTGAATCTTTTCATGTGCTCGTAAACATTTATATACTTTGCAAAAATATCCACTCAATTATTTTCCCATTTTAATGTTGAACTCCTTTCATTGTTTAATTTTAATAGTTCTTTAGATATATTCTGGATACTATACCATTATCAGATACATTTGACAATATTTTCTTCTATTCTGTAACTTTCTTTTTGCTTTCTTAACAACGTTCTTTCTTTCTCTTTCTTTCTTTCTTTCTTTCCTTCCTTTCTTTCTTCCTTCCTTCTTCCTTTGGTACAGGGTCTCACTATGCAGCTCAGACTCATAATGGTCCTCCTGTTTTCAGCCTCTCCAGTGCTGGGATTACAGGCATGTACCACCACATTCAGTCATGGTGACCTGTTCAGTACTCCCAGGGTGTGGCCGATGCAGTATGAGGTGCCAGGAGAACCATAGTCCCTGTGGTTGCCTAAGCTTGCCTAAAACAGGCACTTTAGACCACTGAACCACTTTGCCAGCCATCTCTAATTTTTTAAGCCCTGGTTTCCTTTAGCTCCCCCCCCCTTTTATGAGCAGAATAGATTTATTGGGGGAAAGAAAGCTCATGTCTGACAGAGGAACAGGAAAGGGGTCTGAGTGGGTTGTCTCCCAAGTTTTTTCTTTTTTAAAGAACATATTTAAAGCTTGTTTAACACTTAGATACCATCTCATCCCAGAAAGAATGGCTACCATAAGGAAATCAACCAACAACAAATGTTGGAGAGGCTATGGGGAAAAAGGAACCCTTCTCCACTGCTGCTGGGAATGCAGACTGGTGCAAATACTATGCAAAGCTGTATGCAGACTCCTTAAAAAACTAGAACTGGAAATCCCATTCAATCCAGCTATCCCCCTACTGGGAATTTTCTCGGAAGAACTGAAAACATCATATCATAGTGGTATCTGTGCACCTATGTTCATAGTGGCACAATTTGTGATAGTCAAATCTTGGAAACAACAAACATGCCCATTATCTGAAGAATGGCTAAAAAAATGTGGTATTTTCATAAAATGGAATATTATTCAGCTATAAGGAATGATAAACTAGAAGACTTTATATATAAATGGATGTATCTTGAACATATACTTATAAGTGACATAAACCAGACCTACATATGCAAATATGGTATAGTCTCCCTAGTGTGAGAACTCAAAAGAAGAATAAATAAATAAATAAATAAATAAATAAATAAATTTTAGGGGGTACCAGAAATCAAGCTCAGGATATTGCATTTTCTGCATCCTCAACTCCTATAAATTTTTTTAGTAGAGTGACTTAAATGCATTTGGAAGAATTTTTTAAAATAAGGTTTATTGAAAGTGTTTATTTATTTATTTTTCTTGTTTCAGAACTTTTGTTTGTTTATTTATTTTTATGGCCGGCTCAGCCTGCCCTCAGGGCAGGGCTGGCGCAGCATGTGGTGCCCGGGATCAAACCGTGGTCCCTGCAGCCGCCCAAGCTTTCCTAAGCAGGCGCTTTAGACCACTGAGCCATCCTGCCAGGAAAGTGTTAATGTTTAATTATTTGACTATACCTATTACATACCTATATCTATTAATCTAAACAAATTTGGTGATGAAAATGTGTAATACAACCATTGTTAAATTTTTGTCCTTGTTTTGAAATTCTGTACTATATGTACTCTTGCTTGTTACTCTTTTTCTTTGTTACTACTATTTTTACTCTTTAAAATAAAATTTTGAATATTTTTTAAAAATAAAGCTTATTTAAAGTCATTATACAGTAAATCAAATATCTGTGCTTTTTCAGAAGCAATTGTTATTGAATACTTTTTTCTCCCTGCGTATATGACATATATTCTTGTTTCTTTTCATGTTTCCTAAATGTTTGTTGAAGCCTGGATATTTAAAATAGCCCCATGGGGGGCCAGAGAGATAGCTCCGTGGCACATGCGCCTGCCTAAAAACTGCAAGTTGTGAGTTTGAACCTTGGTCCCACAAATAAATAAATAAATAAATAAATAAATAAATAAATAAATAAACAAAATAGCACCATATAGCAGCTCTATCAATCAGAACCTACTCTTAGTTTGTTTTGTAGGTTGTTTGTTTGTTAATTTTTATTTTAAAGAGAAGAAAGCAAAGCATAATAAGAGCAATGACAAAGCAAAGCAGCATAAAACAGTAAAAATGATACAGAATTTCAAGGCAAGAACAGAAAATTAACAATGGTTGTTATATTACGTATTGTTATCATTAAATTTGTTGCTTGAATTGCCAGATATAAGCATGTAAGCTTGATCAAATAATTAAACATTAACTCTTCCTTTCAATAAATCTTAATTTTTTCCTTTTCCTTTTTATTTTTTAATTTATTTTAAAGAGATTATAAAAATAATAAATGAGACATTAGAAATGACAGGCATTTTTAAAAAACAAGATGAAAGGTATTCAACAGTAGTTGTTATATTGCACATGGCTGTCTTCAATGTAATTGCTCAGATTACAGATATTAGCATATAAAATTGCTCAAAGTAAAAATTTTAGGGGCCAGGCGGGATGGCTCAGTGGTCTAAAGCGCCTGCTTGGGAAAGCTTGGGCGGCTTCAGCGACCGCGGTTTGATCCCCGGCACCGCATGCTGTGCCAGCCCTGCCATCGGGGCAGGCTGAGCCGGCCATAAGAATGAGTGAATAAACAAAGGTTCTGAAACAAGAAAAAAATAAATAAAATAAAAAATTCTTTAAAAAAAAAAAAAAATTTTAAACATTGACTGCTACCTTCAAAAAACTGATAGAAATTAGGAGGACAATCATCTTAACTATCCAGTATGTCGTTTATTTAGTGATTTTCCTGAACTAACTCCATATATGTGTTCTTTGTGTGTGTGTTCCCTAAAGTTTCTGATAAGTTAGCTTAGTGGTTAGTTAATGATTGATTTCCTTTTTCTTTTTTTTTTTTTTTGGCGGGACCGGGGTTTGAACTTCAACAGAGATCTCCTTAGGTGACTAACCAGTAAGTCCCCCAGTCTTTGTCACAAAATGATCTGTTTCGGGGGACACCTTGAACACTGTGCCAACTGCTTTATAAATGTATCTTAACCTTTACTTCCTGCTTGAGCAGAGCCTCAACGTTAGCCAGAGGTGAGAGCTGAGCTTTCTCAGATGTTCCTTAACAAATGCACAGCACCCTCCTATCTCAGTGCCCCATTTTTTGTTATAAACTTTGATTGATTGATTGATTGATTGATTGATTGATTGATTGATTAAAGGACTGTCTATCCCAAACGATATCCAGCACATCTGGCAGTTGCAATGTTCAATAACTGACTCTGATTGTCTGCAACAAATGCTCTTGAAGAATTGACCTGTTAGTAATGGAGGAGCTTGAATCAGCTGAAAGACAACCCTGCAAGTGAGGTTTTCTGGAGAGCCACTAAAAAGGCCAACCCACAACAATCCTCTGAGAATTGAAAAGGCTTTGAAAAGACTCCAGGTCCAGTATGTTCCTTCCAGAAGCAGTGAGGTGTTTCACTGTGACCACAGGTTATGCAGGGATCTCAGACTGTTGGATTTCATGGGGAATGTGGCCCTGGTAACAAGGCCTGGGATAGAGCATGTTAAAGTGCCCCAAAGCTCACTGTTCTCTCAAGATCTAGAATTGCCCAATAAGTACTCTCAAGGGCACTGCAAATCTTTGATTAATTTCCAGAGTTCTGAAAAAGTTGATGTTCCCCATTTTGCTATCATGCTTGTTGCTTTTATGGAAGAGAGAATTTTTAAAAGCCTTTACTTCCCATTTTTGTTGATTTCCTAGAAGATAATTTTGATGAAGTATTTCAGAACTTCAGCAGTGCACTGTGCAGTACAGTAGTAGTTGGTAGCCGCATGGGGCCACTGGCACTTTGAAACATGGCTAGTGTAAATTGAGACATGTTCTAAGTATAAAAAGCATTCTTTTTTAATTTTAAAAAAGAATCTAAAATATCTTCTTCACAGTTTTTATTTTGAACATGAGTTGAAATGTAATATGTAGGCTATCTTGTACTAAACAACAAAGATTGGGCCCGGCAGGATGGCTCAGTAGGAAAGCTTGGGTGGCTACAGGGACCGTGGTTTGATCCCTGGCACCACATGCTGTGCCAGCCCTGCCCTCAGGGCAGGCTGAGCCGGCCATAAAAATAAACAAACAAACAAAAGTTCTGAAGCAAGAAAAAAATAAATAAAAACAAAGATTGTTAAAATTAATTCCACTTTCTATTTTTTCCCCACTTTTTAAAAAGGAATAAAAATAGTAAAAAAAAAAAATTAGAAATGATACAGAATTTCAGTAAGAACTCACCAGAGGTTGTTATGTTGCATAATGTTTTCAATTTTCAATATGACTGAACAGATCACCCATATAGGCATGCAAAATTTGTTCAAAAAATTTTAAAAGAGAAAAAAACATAAGCATTGACTATTCCTTTCAGCAGACCAGTTGAAATCAGTAGTACGATTATTCAAGCTATCCTGTGCATATACAAATCTATTTTTCCCTTCCTTCTTCTTTCCTTTCCTTCATTCCCAGTTGGTGAATCCCTTTGAACAGACTCTTTTCCTTTCACAGTATCTATTGTATCTTTCAGATTTTATTTACTCTTTGAGGTTCTTCACTAGCATGACAATACCATGTTTATACATGTGGGTTTGATCTATTTCACTTATGAGTATGGGTTCTACTTGCATCCATTTACCTATAAAACCTTCAAATTTATCTTTTTTATACCTGAGTAATACTCCATTGTATAAAAATACTACATCTCTTTTATCCATTCTTCAGTTGATGGGCATTTGGGTTGTTCCCAAGATTTATCCATGACAAATTGCACTGATATAAACATGGGTACACATATATCACCGTGGTATAATGTTTTCAGTTCTTCTGGAAAAGTACCCAGGAGGGAAATAGTTGAGCTGAATGGGACCTATAATTTTTGTTTTTAAGAAAACTCTACACTGATTTCCATATCAGTTCTATCAGTCTACTCACCAACCAACAGTGGAAAAGGGTTCCTTTTTCCCCATAGCTCCTCCTGCCATTCTTTTCTGGGGTTATATGGAATCTCAATATTGTTTGAATTTGCATTTCACAAATGACTAATGATATTAAACATTTTTTCACATATTTATTTGCCATTTGTATTTCTTCATCTGAGAACCTTTGTTCATGTGTATGTTAAGCAGAATTCTAAGATGATCTCAATGACACATGTCTTCATGACTGCCAGAAAATTTTGGATTACGGAGGTCGCTCTCAATATCTTTCTACCGGACCATATTAATCTAGAAGGAAATTGGTACAAAGGAAAATATCTGGCAATTTAAAGCAAGATTAAATTCATGGGAAACTAGAGGAAAATACCAAGAGAGAATAATAAACTGAAAATACAAGGCATGGTTATAGGAATAACACTACCCATATTAGTCTGTGAGATTCTCTGCAGGTAAATGCCTGTGGGTATGAAAACGTGGGGCTCTGTGTTTGGCTAGTTTCTGCCAACAGAACCTGGGGTAGAGTTTTGCAGGCTGGGATTGCACTGGTAAAATTCATCAGGTGTGGCAGGAGGGAACTGAAGAAGTTAACCTGAGGTGCTGTTGCACAGCCGTCTCAGCCATGCCACAGGAAACTCTAGAGCTGAGGAGGCTTTTCAGTGGGAAGACTGAGCCCCTGTTTTCTGTCCTAAGCAGGTACTGAATATGAAGGTTGCCTTCCCCAGGGATGTGGTCGGCAGCATCTTCTGGTGAAGGACTTCCCCATGATCTGTTGTCAGTCAGTTTCTTGAGGGGTGAGGAATGAGAGTCTCTGCCTGGAGCAGCCCCTGGGGAGTGGAACACACTGTGTGCTGCAGGAGGTGCCTGGGCTGTAAGTGAAAAATACGCAGATTATAAACAAGCATGTACTGAGCATTAAATGTGTGTACACATAGGCATTATAGAGATTTTAAAAGGTACCATTAGCAGAGGTACCTTTTAAAGGACTGGCAGTGGCTGAGATGGGGGGGGGGGGAACCATGCAATAGCAGCTGTTCTCAATTGTCTTACAATGATCATAAATTACCCAGAGGAGGAACAAAGTATAGAAACCACCAGACACTTCCAGCGTGGTAGTTCCTAATGGTGAGCACCTGTGTATTCAGAGCCAGAAACCCAATGCTACAGCTTTGTTGCTCCCCCAACATTCGCAAGCTTGGAAGCTTGGCTCTCAGTGTAGCAGTGTTGAGAGAGTGAAACTTTAGAAGGTGGGGGTGTAGGGCTTGGAAGATGATCCTTGGAGGAGATTAATGAATTCTGAAGGGACACCAGTTAATTCCTCACAGCGGGTTGTTTTAGCAAGTTGGGCCCCTGGATCTCTCTAGCTCCCTGTTCTGCCAGGTGATCTCTGCTTTCACATGCCCTCACCCTTCCTGAGGCACTCACGGGAAACTGACTGCATGGGGCCATCCAATTTGGGACTTCCAGGCTCTAAACTGGCAACATTACTCAGTCTCAAGTATTTAGTTATAGTAACAGAAAACAGAATATGACAGCAACCAAATGAAAATCTCTTTCAGAATTTGGCCTCTGGTATGTCCACTATCTCTACAAATAGACAATATTAGGCAGTTCTGGTATTAAAGAGAATGAAGCCAATTTCACTGAACTGCTACTAGACCATATGACAAATGACTCATTGTACCAACTTCCTGTTTCTTTTTTAAGCCACATATCTGTTTATTTTGTCTGTTAAATTCCTCCAGTGATTTCCTTGGTACCAAAAAAGTTAGCAAATACTAATTATGGTCCCCAAGTCATGCCACTCAAAGTGTCTTCTCTAAACTTGGATTTTTTTTCTCAGTCAATCCCCAAACATTAGTGGCTGGGTCCTCTTTATTGTAAATGAATCAGGGGACTTTTCCAGGCAAAAGAATGTGCAGGATCTACCACTACAATGGGATTTTTCTGGTTAGGATTTTTATTAATTGTCCCATTAGATGGGTTTGCAATTACTGAACAATTATTGTAAGTAACAGGCACTTGGGTAGGTTTGGTAGAATCCAGGTAGTGGTATATGACAACCAGTATAAAAGTAGTTCAAGAAGCCCGGCAGGATGGCTCAGTGGTCTAAAGCACCTGCTTAAGAAAGCTTAGGTGGCTACAGGGACCATGGTTGATCCCCGGCACCACATACTGCACCAGCCCTGCCCTCAGGGCAGGCTGAGCTGGCCATAAAAATAAATAAACAAACAAACAAAAGTTCTGAAACAAGAAAAAAATAAGATAAAATAAAAAATTATTTTAAAAAAAGTAATTCAACAGTTTTAAGAAGCTAAAATTCACCTATTATAACACTAGTCAGTAATTTGTCATTGTTACAAAATATTAGACAGAAATAAATTAAAGGAGGAAGGATTTATTTTCGTTCATGATTTCAGAGGCATTGGGCCATTTCTGGCCATCCTCAAAGCAGAAACATCACAGCAGATGAGCATGTGGAGGGAACAGGGAATCTGCTCATCTTGTAGCAGCACAGAAGCAGAGAGATAGCGAGAAGAGCTAGCGAGAGGGGGAGGAGTTGGTGATGAAGGTACCCTCCAGGTTACATACCCAGTGACCTGCGTCCTCCACCCAGACCATCCCCCCAACAGCACATTCAGCTGTGCATCCATCAATGGATCACTCCATCTGATATTTGAGCCCAGCTGTGGGACCTGCCAGGTATCAGCCCTGACCACAGCGGCAGATCTGAGGGGGAGGGCTGGACCAGTGCAACATGTTCAATTAATGAATGGTTCCAGATCCAAGCTGGCTGAAAAGTCCATCTACTGCAAGCTGTGGAACATTCCTATCAGCTGGACAGGAACAACACCGCAGAAGCAGCCACCCATGACTCATCCACTTCCTATCCGCGGTCCCACCTGAATCACCAGCATGTTGAGGTTTGCTGGTGCACTTTGCTGAAGAAAAGACAAAAGTGCAAAAAGCAGTGGAAAGGCTATCTCCCCTTGATGAAAGCCACGTGTGTTCTGAGCTCTTCTCCACAACACCAGAGTGGGAGGCAGGAAAAGGATGGTGGGTTTTTTATTACACTTTACCATGCCATGGGGTATGTGGTAAATTGAAACATTGTTTTAAAGAATTATAGGTATTTGTGGCAGGGGAAATATGAGAACAGTTTGATCATGGGAATGTTGACTTTAATTTTAACTAGTGTTCCTTGGCAGAAATCTAAAACCACTGTGGACAAGTGGATGTTGTAAAACACTTAACCGTGGGTAGGGGACTGAAGATTTGGGACATGCTGCTACCTTTTAATTTAAATGTGAAAAGTTACACAAGCTGTCTCTTTCTCAGGTCACTGCAGTTATTAGGCCCCTTGCAACCCAAATCCGGTAACAACCCTCCCCAAGATCTAACTTTTCCACTGGGTTCTGTACCCTGCCCAGGGTATCAAACTCTCAACTGCATACAACCTCCCTGCAGGGTAACAGCCTCCCAGCTGGGCATCATACCTTTCCAAGAGTATCAACTTTGCAGCTTGGTACAGTCTTCCTGCTGTGTGCCAACCTCCCTGCTGGTTATCATCCTCTTTCCCGGTCACTAACCTGCTCAGTGAGTGCCATTCTACCCCTGGTTACAAACTCTCCACGGAGAACCAATCTCCTGAGTCCAACTTCCCCACCAGATACAATTTCTCAGTGGGCACAACTACCTCTAGGTACCGCCCTCTTCCCAGAGTACCAGCCTCCCCCTGTACACCACCTGCCTTGCTAGGTGCTAAACTCCTCACTGGATGCCATGTTCTGCAAAATGCTACCTAAAAGTGCTCACCAACAGCAATAAACACCCATGGCTGTGTGGTCCCTGACAATTGAGCAAGTGGCTCCACCATGACTGCCCTAGGAGTCAGTGAATGGAATCCTCCACCTTCCAGGTGAGGAAGAGGGGACTTTACAAGGGGAATGAGGAAAATGATCCCCTCACATCTTCATTTCCTTGACTAAGTACCTTAGTCTTTTCATGATGCCATGGTACACCATGGCACCCACAGGGTGTGAATCTCTGTGATCACAGATTCAACTGAAGGAGGACTATCAGTGTAGATATGCCATGCTGAGCTCACATCCCAGAACGACAGTGTGAGTTCTCTGCATGCTGCACTTGGAAAGAGGTGAGAAAATATAGGTACCTGGGAGAAGTCATGCTCCTGTCTCTCTACCTACCTTTCAGGTGCAGTGAAAAGATAAAGAAATAACGTAGGTCAAGCCTCATACAGCATGGCAAGAACCCCATATGAAAGGACACCCTGGGAGAGACACAGGTCATCTATATCCTAACACAGCAGTTCCACACCAAGTCACTGAGCAGCTTCACCTCTCACAGGCATTAAGCGTGGGTGCCGCCCCACACAGCTCCTTTGCAAGGTCCAGCACCATCTTCTTGCAAGCTCCCTATATCTGTGAAAACTCATTCTGAACCTAGAGAACCAGCATGTGCCCATTTCACACTCTGTGCTTGCATTGTAGAACCATTGCAACTACATGGCAAGGAAGAGCATTTGTACCACCACGGACAGAGAAGGTTCTCACATCAACACCTGGCCAGATCAAGCATGAAAGCTTGTTTTATCACAGCTACCATGACTGTCACTGAGCTGGAGTCTGTGACTAATAAATGGGATGGGTTAGCCAATTCTCATTAGCTCTAATGGTCACAAATGACAGCAGGAATCTCAAGTTCCTAACGTTCCCAGGGATCATCAGACCTTGGAGCACATTGATGTTGACACAGATGTAAACTCAGCCGGTTTCCATGGTATATGAGAACATAACAGACCTGTAGGAAGGCAGGTGTGTTCTGCAGTTGACATACTTCATTATCACTTCATAGGCATTACAGATGGGAAGAGGTAGGAGTATTTTAGCAAATCATTGAACATTTTATTGTTAAAGATCCATGATCTGAGTAACTTTAATAATCCTAGGTGAGAAGCAGGAAGGGGATAGACCTGCTGACCCCCAAATGCCATATTCATTTTCAGCAATCAAAATTTGACTCACTGATATCATATCTAAAACACAGCCACTTCTTTGTTCTTGAGTGCAACCCCAGAAGGCTTTGGAACCTTTTGAAATCTAGAAGGATCAGTGTTGGAATTAAGATAAATCTTCTTTAAGTAAAATAACAAAAACAAAAGTAACAATTCTCTTGATGCCCCCCCACCAAAAAAAAATAATTGCAAAACCAGCTCCACAAGATCTCCTCTCCTTCCTGTCCCTCTCAGCTCCTTTTCTTTTCTTTTCTTTTTTTCTTTTTTTTTTTCTTTTTTTTTTTTTTTTTTTTTTTTTTTTTTTTTTTTTTTTTTAATTTTTGAGACAGGGTCTCACTGTGCAGTTCAGGCTGGCTTTGAGCTCACTTTTGTAGCCCAGGCTGGTCTCGAACTCACAACGATTCTCCTGCCTCAGCCTCCCAAGTGCTGGGATTACAGGCGTGAGCCACCACGCCGGCTCAGCTCCTTTTCTTTGAGCACTCTGTCAAGTACTACAGTGGGTGGCAGCTAACCTATTGGAGTTTTTCTCACTAGAGAAGCAAGAAAATTTCATGAGTTGAAGAATGACATGGTCTACTGCCCCACACAAGAAAGGCATCCAGCATGCTGTGCTCTTGTTCTCTGAAGCTCCTGCTTCCTGGGTTGTCCAGGTCTATGATCATGTGACCCAACTCACACAGAAAGTATGGTGCAACTAACAGGGACCTCAGGACAGAGGGAAGAGAAAAGGTGTGTGGGGGGTGTGAGTCAGGGGAACATGTACTTTTTAAGAAGAAATACACCCAGACATCAGACATTACTAGAGCTCATGGTGATGACTGGAAGCTTGCTTAATCAGTGTCTGGAATCATCTAGAAGAGGCTTATGAGTTGACATTACCAGTCCCTTACCCTTGAAGTGACACACTCTAGTCACTAATTTTTTAAGAGTCAGGTCACATTCTTATAATGTAAAATGATACAACAATTGGGAAAACTTGTCTAGCCAATGACTTTTCTAGGTGTATTTACCCAAGATAAAAATATGTGCACAAAAGGACTAATATAAGAATGTTCTTAGCTTTATTCTTAAAACCAGCAAACAAGACAAATACATCAACAGATAAATAGATAAACTGTGCTCTATCCATAGAGTGGACTTATATTGTTTTCCTATTGTCACTATAGCAAATGAACACAAACCTAGAGGTTTAACATAACCCAAATTTATTTTCTTGCAGTTCTGATGGTCAGAAGTCTAAATCCAATTATATCAAATTAAAGTTAAGGTGTCAGGAAGGCTGACCCCGTCTCCAAGCTCTAGAATAGATGCCTTTTTCTTCCTTTTCCAGCTTCTGATGGCCTACTATACTCTCAGGCTTGTCCCCATTCCATCTCTACCCCTGTGGCCATGTTGCCTACACCTCGTCTACCGTCAAATTCCCCTCTGTCTCCCTTTTACTTATAATCACTCTTCTGGCTCATGTGGTTAATAAGATTCAGTCCTCTCATCTCAAGAGCCCTAATGGGATCACATGTGCTAAGCCCCCTTTACACTCACAACTTCCTGATTCTGACCTGGATGTCCTTAGAGCCATTCCTTAGATAACCAAAAGAATAGACTACCTAGGAATAGAAAAGCAATGAGCTTCTGGTGCTTACAACAACATGCATGACCATCAAAAAAATATGTTGAATCGAAGAAGCCAGACAAAAAAAGACCACATTTTCACATTTCCCTGTGTCTTAGTTACTTTCTTCCTAATTGAGACACAATAGCCAGCATCCACACCGAAAGGAGGAAAGATTTATTTTGACTCATATTTCAGTCCACAGTCAGCTATCTCCAAGACATGACAGTATGGTAGAGGTGTATGGTGGGGGATAGCTGCTCATGGTAAGGCGAGCCAGAAGCAGAAAGCACAGGGAGGAGCCAGCAAGATAGACCCTTGTAGCCCATACCTCCAGTGACCTTCCCCTTCTGACCAGACATGTCTCCTAGCAAGAAGTCAGCTATAGCCCCCAAATTCTAATCAACTTCCAAAAGCTCACCTATGAGTGCCTGAGGCCTCTGGGGATATCCAGATATAAAACATAGGGCCACTGATTTAAAAAAAAAAAAAGGCAACCAAGCTATGTAGGTAAGATTTAGAACAGTGGTTCTCTGGGAGTAATATACTAGAAAGGGACACCAAGAATTTTCTGGAGTTATAGACATGTTCTCTACTTAATATGGTAATTGGGGTGTTGATAATATAGGTATATGCATTTAAGAGTACTCAAGGAAATGTACATTTCAGATCTGGGCACTTCATTGTATGTATTTTCCTTATGGAGAAAGGATTAGGGAAACATGAGTAGCAATAATCAGACAGACAGACAGAAACAGAGAGAAAAGAAAGAGGAGGGCAGAAGAGGCTACAGAAAAGAGAAGCCAAATTGACCTATTTGGGGGGCACATTTTACATTAGCTACCCTCCTCATGGAAGGAGCTTAGACATAGAGTAAGGAGGTCCTGATACCTAACTTGCTTAAGATAAAAATCCCTGAGCCCCTTCTCATATTTAAGGTACCTAAAGAAATTAGTCTGCTTTGGACAATTTACAGGAGAAGATACTCAATGAAAAATCTGAAATATATTGAGCCCTTTCTTCCAGCAGTAGGAAAGTAATCATATGTTTAATGTAGCAACTGTTTCTACCACTAGCACTTCTAAGTCTGTACCACATATCCCTTTATATTGGCTGCTGTTATCATGGTAGAGGGAACATTTTTCGTCTGCTTTTTCCATAACATCATACAAAAACATTCTCCCATTTTGCTAGAGAGGCTTTATAATATCTTTTGTTCAGCACTGCATACTGAATTGATTGATTTATCATAATTTGCTTATCTTCCTCATTCTTGGACATTTAGGCTATCCTCCCCCAACCCACCATGGAACAATAATGGCACACGATCTCTGCACAGATGCCTTTGTTCTTCTGAATTATCTAAGAAGTGAATGTTGAAAGAAGACATCAAGAAGGGGTGAAAGAAGAGACCAATAAATCCCTATCATAGAGCTGAGAACTTGAGGCACCTGTAGAACTTTCTAGCCTGAAGCTTCCATTCTATAGAAGACAAAACTGAAGGCAGGGCATATGCAGAGTGACACGCACAAAGCACTATGCAGCTAAGTTGCAGATCTGAGAGTCCAGCTCAGAGCTCCTCTCTGAATTCACTCATCTTTAATTCCAACAAGTAAGCAGTAGTAGCCAATGCCAATCAAGACGTATTTCTGGGGCCCGGCGGGATGGCTCAGTGGTCTAAAGCGCCTGCTTGGGAAAGCTTGGGCAAGCTTGTGCGGCTTCAGGGACCGCGTTTCGATCCCCGGCACCACATGCTGTGCCAGCCCTGCCCTCAGGGCAGGCTGAGCCGGCCATAAAAATGAGTGAATAAACAAATAAAATAAATAAAATAAAAATTAAAAAAAAAAAAAAAGACGTATTTCCATTGTCCAACCTCTTCATGAAATTGTGTCTCTCAGGTTCACTGTGAGAGAACTAACTTCCCTAAAAAGGCCACTTGGCCTGAGACTAGAATGTTGATTTCAAGGTTGCTCATGGCTCTGATGTAAAGAGAAAGAGTTCGTCTGAAAAAAAAAGAGAGAAAAATTCTTTCCTTCCATGTGTGTGGGTCTGGGTCCTTTCTTTGCATAGCTCTGTGTAGTTTCTGGAACCTTAGATGTAAGTGACTGATTGATTGATTGATTGATTGATTGATTTTGACAAGCTAATTAACACATCCATCATTTCACATAGTTACAATTTTTTGCTTGTGCGTAATGAGAACACTTGAGATCAACTCTCCTAGCATGTTCAGAGCATACAACAGTTTTCTTAGCCAAAGCCACCAGTTGGCATATTAGCTCTGCATGACTTGTTCTGTGTAACTGAGACTACAGACCTTTGAACCATCATCTTATCAACCTCTCCCTCCTAGATGTTGGCAACTACCATTCTGCCATTCTCTGCTTTGAGTTCAATGCTTTCAGATTTTTCCTGTTAAGTGAGACCCCACAGTATTTGGTTGTTTTTTGTTTTTGGTTTTGTTTTTGTTTTTCCTGTCTGGCTTATATAACATGGTATAAGTGAACTTCCACATTCATCCCATCACCTTCTTTTTCAAGACTAAATAATACTCCATTGTGTGTTTATCTGAGTATTTCATATGTACACACACAGAGACATACACACACACACACACACACACACACACACACATATACACAACACTTTTCTCCATCAGTGGGCAATTAAGTTTACTCAGGTTGCTCCCAACCTGAGTATTATTCAATAAATAGGGTGCACAGATACTTCTTTGAAATGCTAGTTTTATTTCTTTTGGATACATACCCAGAGGTGGGCTTGCTGGATTGTATAGTAGTTCTATTTTTAATATTTTTATGAATCTCTCTAAAATTCTTAACAACGACTCCAGCTATATATATGCCCACCACCAGTATACAAAAGTTCCCTTTCCTCCCTACCATGGAGAAGACTGAGTGTCTTTGGCCCTTTTGCTAATAGCCTCCCTCACAGGTATGAGGCGATTACTCACTGTGCTTTTGATTGCATTTCCTTAATGCAATGTTTATGTTTGCTTTGAAATTTTGATCACCATGAAGTGCCGGTAGGAAAGAGTTGTTAGAGAAGGAAACATTTTCTAAACATATAGGAAAGGGAAGCATTTGACTCTGAGAAAGTTCCCTAAAAAGAGTGTAATGGGTGGGCCCATCAGGATGGCTCAGTGGTCTAAAGCGCCTGCTTAGGAAAGCTTAGGCAGCTTTAGGGACCACGGTTCCATCCCTGGCACCACATGCTGCACCAGCCCTGCCCTCAGGGCAGGCTGAGCTGGCCATAAAAATAAATAAACAAACAAAAAAAGTTCTGAAACAAGAAAAAAGAAAAGAAAAGAAAAAGGGGTGAAATGGGGTTCCACACAGGCAAAGACGTAGGTTGGTCTGGAGGTTCTGCTGAAGGGAGCTGAGCAAGCTCTTACCAGGCAGCTCCTTGGGAGTGGGAGCAAAATGTCATCCTGAAGCTGGTCAGAGCAGATCCGCCTGAAGGTTTGAGACACAAGAGCGAGCTGACAGAGCCACTGGGCAGACCAAGAGGGCTGAGGAAGCTGAGGAATTTGAACAGCCCAGGCAGAAGCAGGTCTAAGCAGTCATTGTAATGCCCAGCCTTTTTCCCCTCCTGCCTCGGTTGGGTGGCTCTTCACCTCTGGCTGTG
>PVJA010020079.1:0-20689 GCA_004027025.1 Myocastor coypus | reverse complement strand
TTGTTTTTGTCTTTTTGAAACAAGGTCTCACTATGCAGTTGAGTCTGGCCTTGAGCTCACTTTTGTAGCCCAGGCTGGTCTCAAACTCGCACCAATCCTCCTGCCTCAGCCTCCCAAGTGCTGGGATTACAAGCGTGAGCCACCAAGCCTGGCTAAGGTTACAGTTTAGACTCACATATGTTTCTTTCTTTGTTAGCAGTCCTGATTCCTCTTATCCTGAGATACTGTCAGATCTCTTATAGAAGCAACCGCCAGAGAGTGGGCCATCGTATGAGGGGCCAGATTCACTGTGCTGGTGGCATACACCCCATCAGCCAGAATCTAGTCCAGTGGCCACATCTAACATAAAAGGAGCTGTGCAAGCTTGCTTCTGTCTTAATTCACTCAGTTGTGCCCTCCCCAGGGACTTATTTATTCACATTGCGTCCTATCCAAAAGAAATATGTCTTACTAATTTTTATACCCTGGTTACCTAGTAAACAGAATATCATGCACAGGTGAGACATACACAAATGCTTGCTGAAGAACTGATCTGCTCTTCCTGGTATCATTGAAGATGAACAGGGCAGCGCTAGGATGGAATTCTGAGTTGGATCCTCAAGTTGGGTGAACTTGGGGGAATTAACCTTGCGTGTCTGCACCTCAGTTTCCCATGTACAGAGGATAACAATGCACAAGAGAAGCACATAAAGCATCAAATTCACTGCCTGGCACAAAGCAGATATGTAAATGATGGTTTAACCCTCCTTTAAGTTCCTCCCAGCTCATTGTATAGCCCAAGCCATTCCCCATGTTCTAGCTGATGAATATTTTAGAAGCCCAATTCATGGTAAATGTAATTAAGAAGGCAAATCCATTGCCACAAAATGATGTGAAGCACAGAGCTAAGGATTTTTGGATTAACTTTCATGTCAAGCGATCTGGGACTTGGTTTCCTATTAGTCTAGTTAAGCAAGAGCCATAAATCTTTCATTTTAGCTTACACATAGTTTCTGAGTCTTTCTCAGTCTTTTTCTCTTTCCCTGTGTAGTCAGGGTTTCGGGAAAGGTTGCTCGTCTAATGACCATTGCTCCCTGTCCTGGGCCCTGACACCCTCTCTTGCCTGCTTCTCCCTCACTGCTGAACAGAAGCTGCTTTCACAGGACTTCTTATGACTTCCGCGTTTCCAAATCTGTGGACACTTGACTTCCTGTATTAGTTTCCTAGGGCTGCCAGAACAAATGACCACAAGAAAGGGTGTTTCTGATATTTTAAGTCACTTGAAGTTCTGGAGGTCAGAAGTCTGAAATCAAGGTGTAGGCAGCAGTGGCTCCCTCTGAAGGCTCTAGGGAAAATCTTTCATGCTTCGTCCTGGGTTCTGGTAGCTGCCAACTATCCTTGGCATTCTTTGGCTCACAGCTGGAATTCCCACCTCTGCCTTGTCTTCGCCAAGCCTTATGCCCTGTGTGGTCCTCTGCGTCTAAAATTTCCTCCTGTCATAAGAACATAAGTCATTGGATTAGAGCCCACTCTAATCTAGCATGGCATCTCTTCACTTGCTTGCCTCTATGAAGTCCCGGTTTCCAAATAAGGCCACACACATGGGTACCGTGGATAGCACTCTCACACACCTTGTGGGGAGACATAATTCAAAACTATAACATGTGCACATTGGAATTGACCTAGCAAGCTCTTTTCTTTTTGACATACCATTGATTCCTGGTCTCCCTCAAACATTTCTGAAACCATTTTTTTAGTTCCCTTCTTGATCTTTTCTCCACTACCATCCATCATTAATGTCTCCCAGGGCTTTCCCTAGTCTCTTCCTTTTCCCGCTTATCTGAAATCCTAACCACCCTTATGGTTTGGGCATCTCCCCAAGGGCTCATTGTGATTAAAGACTTGGTCCCCAGGGTGGTGCTTTTAGGAGGTAGTGGAACCTTTCACAGGTGATGTCTAGTGGAAGGCCTTCAGGTCATTGGGGGTGTGCTCTCAAAAGACCTCTGTCTGTCTCTGTCTCTGTCTCTGCATCTGTCTCTCTGTCTCTGTCAATCTCTGTCTCTCTATTTCTGTCTCTGTCTCTCTGTCTCTCTATCTCTCTGCCTGTCCCTGTCCCTGTCTCTGTCTCTGTCTCTCTCTCCCTCCTGTGGTCGTGTGAGAGTTGTTACAAATGGAGAGAGCCCAGCCCCCACTAATGCGCTCTGATTGCTGACTTCCTATGCTTCTCCTCCTCTGCACACACTCATTTTGCCACACACTGTGAGGTCCCCACTAGAACTGAGACAGTTCAATGCCATGCCACTGAACCTCTCAAACTGAGCTAACAAACTGCTTGTCTTTACAAAGTTAGCTGCCTCAACTATGTCATCATAGTAATAAAAAACTAATGCACACCTCTACATCTTCAGTAATCTTTTGCGGACTGCATCACACATACAAATGCTGACAAAATACTTTAGCTTGGGCCAGGCGTGGTGGCGCACGCCTGTAATCCTAGCATTCGCGAGGCTGAGGCAAGAGGATCAGTGCGAGTTCAAGACCAGCCTGGGCTACAGAAGTGAGCTCAAGGCCAGCCTGAACTGCATAGTGAGACCCTGTCTCAAAAAGAGTAAATATATATATATATATATATTTTAGCTAATAGATCCAAACTGAAAGCTCAGTGTCTCCATGCCATATGTGTCTCTTTTGCTCAGTTCCCATCTCCACATGTGGCACTGTCCCCCTTGAATTTGGCTCCGTCCTTAACCATTGAGCCTTCCCTCTCTTTTATGTCCCATTGATAATCAGCCATCAAGGCCTGTGCTTTCCAATCTCTTCTAAACTTCCATGGTCCTGATTCAGGTCCCCATCATCTTGCTCCCAGTCCACTGAAAGAGTTTCCTCTTGGTTTTCCCACACCCAACTGTGTAGAAACTCAGATCGTATCATCATGTTCATATTAAAAACTTTAAATGTCCTTCTCACCCTCAAAATAAAGCCTAAACTCCTTAGCATGGCTTGCAGATCCCTTCATGATCTGTCTGTCCTATCTGCCTATGCCATATTCCACCCACACATATTAACACCCTAACCAAACCCTGTACTTCTGAGTCTTGGTCTTTGGTTGATTTTGTTCCACTGGGACGTTTTTTCCTGCCCTCTTGAATGCCTAACTCTAACTTACATTTTGTATTTATTTATGCAACAAATATCAGCTGCATATCTTCTCTGTGCCTTGGACCATTTTAGCCACTGAGGATGCAGTAAGAAATAAAACATATCTAACTTTGTGAGCCTCTGTTTTGGTGGAGGAACACAAACACATATAAGCAAGCACATGAACCAAGTATACAGAGAGGAATGCAGGGCATGCTAGAAAAGAAAATAAAGTGAGGGCCGGATGTGTAGGAGGATGGGGTCATGTTTTTAGATAAGGTAAGCATGACAAGGCAACATTTAAGCTCGACTGGGACACCACACCCATCTACAAGCTTTCAGAACTTTTCCAAGTCTAGGTTAAGTGCTGCATTTACAAACTTTCATATGGTCTGCATTTTCACATCGTAGCACTGAACATGCTTTGCACTATGTTCATGTTTATTTCTCAGTATCAATTGTAAACTTAGAGGGCACAGGGTCTGAGTCTGTTATTTGTCACACAGCTCCTTGTAGTTGTTTCTTATCTGTTCGTTGAACAAATAAATAGGTTGACATCTTATTTAAAAGTCGCATAAAGAACTTTATAGCATGCATGGTAATCTGTTTTATGATGCACTTTCTCTCCCATTTGAGCAAGACAAGTTTTACTGTCCCCTTGTAACAGCCACTTGGGAAGTTAAGTTTCTTGCCCAAGATGTCATCATCAGAAGAAGAAAACTCCACTCAGTTGCAGCCCTCACCTCTCCAGGTGCATATGCACTCCAGAAAACCCTACTGCCTTCTGAACCCTGTTCTACAAAAACAAACCACTGACCCCAGACCATCGCTATCCTCAGCCAATGTGCATTTCGTTTTCACTACTCTTCCCTGACTTTCCGTATTCTCATCTCCCCAGAAAGCTTTTACCAAATACTAAAGCCAACATGGAAATCCAAAGGTAAAACCTTCTGGAATTTCTTGACGTAGCCACTGCACAGTGTGCATGCGCTCTTGCACTATTTTTCAGATCATTTAATGCCCTCCTCCAAATCCATTTAGCAGACCCATTCAGACAACCACAGAGAGGAGATCAATGGAATTACTTTCCTCTCTGGTGCTTTTGAACCAATGTTGCCTTTTCAATGTGTTAATTTTACAATGTGAGGTTCATAAAAGCTGCAGGCAGGAGTCAGTTAGCAATAATTAATATCTGTATCCATCGCCTGCTCCCCAAGTGACAAAGTGTCACTCCACTTGGAGGAAAGGAGCCAAGGAGGGTATGGTGCAAGAAACAGCTGTGGAACAAAGGCTCCTGTGTTGCAAAGGGCTGGCCCCATCCAAGCAGCCTTGTGCTGCAGGATTTGGAGAAGTGAACGAGGCTACCCTCATTTGAACGAGATGAAGCTTGTGGCCAGAATAGCTAGACAGTTCTTGGTAGTTTTCCACTTGCTGCTCATGAGTTCTTACCCTGTTTGGCTCTCTGTCACTTGGCCCCATAAAAACACCCACTGCAGGGAACTGAATGCTTGCTCATGCCACCCACCAACCAAATGGCATGTGGGGCAGGGGGTTAGAAGTTCACATACTCTTCCCTTTTGTTTTCTTGTGTTTCTTCCTGCATAAGCACCTCTGAACAGGCCAAATGGCTGTCGTTGAGGCATGGGTTTTGCATTGATGGCTTTCTTCCATCCTCCCATTCTCAGGAGGGGGTGGAAGGAGAGCAGGGAGAGGTAACTATTTTGATGAAGAACTGTAGGATGAGTAGGCACGGACAACAAAAGTAAGCCTAGATGCTTTGAAATGAGCTGCTTTGTAATTGAAAGGCTTATTTCCTCCCGCAATACTTCTTTGCAGTTGAATAGGTGCTGCAAAGGATAAACATGCTTAACTTTCTTAGAAAAAAATTGTTTTTTGACAGAGTTGGAAAATTCTACAATAAATACAAACATTTAGGAAAAAGAGGTAAGTCCTGTCACTCTAATAACTGGGGATAACTGACTATTGACTATTCTCAACCCCAGGCTGCTTCACTCTAAAATCTGGGAGCTCAAATCTGCTCCCCTTTCTGTGAGAAAGAAGCAACCTTTCCGTTTTTCTCCAATCTTCCAACTCAGATGGTTCAAACAGCTGGACTCCTTCAGAAAAAATAACTTTAATCATGGCAAAACCATATTACTTGCAACAGAAAACAGGGAAAAGGAAACAGTTTCTGTGATAGCTGTTTCTTTCAGTTTCTACAAAAATGATGAGAGTTTTTTTTTTTTTCTTTAAAATAAAAGCTATGTATGAAGTTGTCTTAGCATAACTTGATGCAGAGAGAAGACAGCCATTAAAATAAATTACAGACTGGAAAATAGCACCTTGACAATCCTCTCCTGTTTCTTTTCAGAAGTGTCTTTTTCTAGAAGCAAATTTTGACATCTAATAAAAGCAAAATATTTCAGGCTATGGGTGACTTTTTCAGAAAGGTATCCCTTTGCCTCAGTTGTCTCTAACAAAAACAAATTAATAGTGTAAAATAAATCTGAGTTAAGGCGAGAGCCAGATGGAACTGAATACTGAATTACCTTGCTTGTCGACCAGAGGCTAATTTGGAGGTTGTGCTGAACCATGGCTCTTGGCGATTACGGACCCAAGCACACAGAAGCATAAATTTCATCGCCAACTGGGAGACTTAGTGTGTGGTCCAGAGAACATTTCAGCAATAGACAATGCCACATGCAAATCTGAGGAATCGTTTTCTAGTTCCTCTTGGGTAGGCTGTTTTATACTAGCTGAGCAGCTTCTTTAAGCTGAGTTTCTTCATTCATACAACAGGGATACACTGAATCCTCCATGTCCACGGGATTCAAGCAATCATAGATCAAAAATATTTGGAAGGAAACTGCATCTGTATTGAAGATGTACAGATTTCCTTGTCAGCACTTCCTAAACAATACCATACAAAAACATAGCATTTACATTGTACTGGAAACTACAGGTAATCTAGAGATGATCTAAAGTATAGGGAGAAAAAAATAAGATATAGGGAAGATGTGTAGAGACTATTTGCAAACACAACAGCATTTTGTATAAGGGGTTCACATATCCTTAGATTTTGGGGAAGCGAGGAGGAGTGTTTTGGAACCAACCTCCAGCAAAGGCCAAGGGACAACTATAATAATAGTGCTTCATCCAACCCAAAGTTGTGGAAAGGATTAAAACATAAAGCAAAATGCTCAGAGACACAAGAAACTCAGTGTGGTGCCTGGCACCCTTCCAAGCAATTGTTGGAAGGTAACCACCATTATTATTACCATATGGAGTATTCAGTAAAACCATTAACTGCACGACATGCACATTTTGTTCCTTGCGTGTTCAAGGACTTAAATCTTCAAGATATTCCCAAATGGAAGCATGCTGAATACAAAGTCAAACCCAGATTGAACACTATGTTCAAAGTTAGTTTTCAAACTGTTACAGTGTCCAGGCACGTGCAACGGAGCTCAGGAACCCAAGAGGGTCCTGTGACCTGCATCCATCCTCTGGGGTCGAAGAGAGATTTCCATACCCAGCACATGGTGGAAGTTCATTTTTTTTTAAGAATTTTTTATTTTATTTATTTATTTTTTTTTTTTTTCTTGTTTCAGAACCTTTGTTTCTTCATTTATTTTTATGGCCGGCTCAGCCTGCCCCAACATCAGGGCTGGCGCAGCATGTGGTGCTGGGGATCGAACCGCGGTCCCTGAAGCCACCCAAGCTTTCCCAAGCAGGCGCTTTAGACCACTGAGCCATCCCACCGGGCCCTGGAAGTTCATTTTAAAGCCAGAGGCTAGGCAACTTTTTCTGTAGAAGGTCAGATAGTAGTTTTGGCTTTGCAGGACAATGTGTGTCCCTCAACTATTTTACTCTCCTGTGAAAGCAGCCTTAGGTAATCTGTGAGCCAATGAGGATGGCAGTGTTCCAAAAAAGCTTTAGTTACAAACAGAAAGTGGGCCAGATTGGGTCTATGGGGTAGACTTTACTGACCCCTGATCTACATTTGTCCATTGAGTGAATATATACTATTTATCTTCTACACCACAGATAACATGCTAGATGCCTGGAGATATAACCAGAATAAAGTCCTTTACATTATGAAGTTCACATTGCATCACAAAGCTACTTGTTATTATTCATTTCCCCTATGGAAGTGGTCAAAGGAAGACAGCTTTCAGAGAAGAGAGTAATCCTTGAGGTGAAGAGCTGCTGATAGTTTGAGTAAGCTAAGGACTAAAATTAGCTATTGTGTTTAACAACAAAGAAATTATGGGTGACTTTGACAAGAGCAGCTTCAACAGAATGATAGGGGTAGAAACCTGACTGGAGTGGGCTCAAGAAGGACACAGAGGCAAGGAAGTGAGTCCGTGAAGTGGAACAGGAAGATGACCATAAGGGACAGCGGTAGGGAGGTGGCAGCTGCAGGTGTGAGACTGGGTTGTTTTAAGCTGGAGAGATTAGGAAAGTCTGTGGGTTAGCTCAGTTGTTTAAGCATCTGCTCAGGCAAATGCAGTCTGGTGCTGGGGACCAGGGTTCGATCCCCAGCTCCGCAAGACTTACCCTATATGTCCTTACGGCAGCCTAAGCCAGCCCCCCCCCAAAAAAATCCTTCTCAAAATGGAAAGATTAGTGACAATGGAATACTGTGACATAGGATAACCAGAAATGGTGTTCTGGATGTCAACAGAACACCATTCCCAGCATCCAGACGAGCAGGTCCTATCTCTGGAGAGAAACGGGAAGCAGACAGAGAAAAAGGGCACAGGTGCATTGTGGGAGAGGGAATCTTTTTTTTTTTTTTTTCTGGTTGCTTCCTTGTTCTCACTAAAATAAGGAGGAGGAGGATTATCAGGTAGGAATGAGAAAAGAAGAATTCCCGTGACAAGATGAGAATATCTGGAATGGCTGTCACATAGGGGAGAATATTTTCCCAGCAGGATCTATGGTCAGTCCTGGATCATCTATCCAGGGGCCCTTCAAGCTGGCCTCAGCCTCTGGCACAATCAGCTTCATGTAGGATCCAACCTTAGAGACCTAAGTCATGGCATGCTCCCTGGGCACATCTTCCTAGCTTCCCTTACCAGTGAGCTGCTACATGTTGGACAGGGTAGTTTCCCTAGAGTGATCTACAGGCATTGATCCCTAGAATAAGGCAGAGGGATGGACAAAGAGTCTTAAATCATTCCTGGATACCTAATGCTAGGTAACTAATGTTTTTACCAGAGAATAAAGTCCAAAAGTCGAATACTATTTCAGCTACCAGAGTCACCTCTCTTTTCAGAAGTTCTCTTCCATGACTATACACTCTCTCTGCCCTGTAAAGTTGGCAGATAGTGCCAATGCTGCACTACAACCTATCTGGGACCTGGCATATGTCAGTCCTTGTGCTCAGAGCACTTAACCTAATTTCCCTCCGGTTACCATGAATGAGTCCAGCAGTTGGCGCCGCTGTTGATTCATCTCACACATGAAGCGCATGTGAGGCAGTGAGTTGCAGGTCACACATCGAAATGCATCTCTGGTCTGATAGGTCTCAGCCCCTTCAGTACACTAAAAATGCACCTGATTCGATTAGAGGTTGAGTCTGACCACAAGTAACAGAAACTCTCAAAATATCAACTTAAACAAATTAGGAAATCCACTCAGTACTGGAACGGCAGACACACTACACAATCTAAAACTGGTATTTCGTCTAGCTATTGGTTTCCTGGACCTTAGCTTGTGGTTTTTTTGTTTGTTTATTTGTTTTGTTTTGTTTTTGTTTTGTTTTGTTTTTTGTCCTCATGGTCATTGCATGACTAATAAATGGTGACTCTACCCCTAGGACCCCATCAGTATTTCAGGCAAAAGAGAGGGAGTACCCAGGGCTTCCACCCATCAGAAGAGCCCTACTGTCAAATGTACTCTCTAGCATTCCAGGACACTCCCTAAGGACCTGGAATTTCACAAAGTTGTGGGCACAATTCCACCCAGGATGTATCTCACTTCCACCCTTGGGAACTAGAAGCATCCCTCTTTACTACAAAGAAGGGACAAAAGAACATATGCATCTAATGAAACAAGTTGTTAGACCTTCATACACATGAGTCTAGGCAGCTAGCCTCAGTGTATTAATGACACAAAGACATGATGGTAGGAAGAGGCCATGGGGACATCAAGGACAACCGGATCTGACCACCCAACTGTGGATGAAGCTCTATCTAACCTGCTTTTCATTAGGATACTAATTAAAAACCCAAATGATGATTATTCACCAAGGGGCATTCTGACCTTATCTACTTCCCCTTTTAATAGTCTTATGTTTTTTGAAAAGCAGTTTTAGGTTACAGGAAGATTGAGCAGAAAGTACAGAGAGTTCCCAAGGACACACTCATGCCCTCCCCCATCATTTCTCTGTTAGTAACATCTTGCTCTGTGCATTTGTTGCCAGCGATGAGCCAGGATGGATACATTATTACAAACTGAATTTTCTGTCAGGGCATACTCTTCATACTGTACCTTCCGTGGGTTTTGAGAAATACATAAGCCCTCCTTATGGTGTTCACATAGAATAGTTTCTCTGATCCCCAAATTTCAGGTTCTCTCCTTATTCATCCTCCCTCAGTCCTCCTGAACTCCAGGCAACCAGGGATCTCTTCGCCATCTCTGTAGTGTTGCCATTTTCAGGATGCACATAGCTGGGCTTCTATAGTTTGCAGACTTTTTAGACTGGCTTCTTCTGCTTAACAATGTGCATTCATGGTTCCTCCTTGTCTTTGTGACTTAGTAGCCCTTTCTTATCAGTGAATAAGATCCTACTTTATGTACCATATTCTGCTTACCCATGTGTCTTGCTTATATCCAGATTTTGGCAGCTATGAACAAAGCTACTATAAACATTCACATGCAGATTTTAGCATGGACATACATTTTCAGCTCATTTGGGTAAGTATGTAAGAACACGGTTATTGGTGTCTATGCTAAGAGCATGTGTTCCTTTACAAACTGTAAAACCGACTTCTAAAGTGCTGTCCCACATTTCATTCCCACCAGCAATAAATGAAAGTTTCAGTTGCTCCATATATTGCCAATGGAGTTTTGTCAGTATTTATTTTATAATTCATGCATTGAACCGGTATTTACTGCCCACATACTTGATGTCATGTACAAGAGTCTACATGAAACTTCTAGGTGCTTAGAGTTCAGAATGTCCTGAAGGTCTCAGGGGACAGTTGCAGAAGTTCTGCATCCTTTGATCAATGCCTTTGAACTTGAGCTGGGATCCACATTGGCTGGAATGTTTATTAAAACAGATTCAGGGGGGAATGCTCAGATAGAGTTTCTGATTCTGAAGCTAGGACGAACTCCAAGAATTTGTGCTTCTAACAAGTTTCCCAGCTGACATTGCTGCTGGCCCAGGGATAAGTCCTTGAAAACTCAGTGATGTAGGTGCTTCTGATGAAAAGAAAAGCACCAACTGAGGCAGCACCTCCCCCACACTGAGCTGTCTCAGGAGGCACCTAATCCTGCATATCAGGAAACTTAATAATGTCTGACCCAGGAAGAAGGTCTTGATCCCCTTGAAGGCAGCAGTTAAAACTTTGTCTTCCTTCCAGAGCACGAAATCATTTGTTAAACACATTATGTGTCATCCTCTGGGACAGCAGAGCTGTGGTGGGAGCCCTAGCATGGAGACGCCTTCTGGAATAACCAGCAGGTGTTGATGTCAGAGTCTGTACTAATGCCTTCTGATGGGCACTGATCGTGCCTGGTTGGTTGATTGGTTTCAGTTGATGCTTCATCTCCTGGTACTAGAGTTTGTGCTGAGCCACCAAATGCCAGGTGACCCCAAGGACTGATCATTCATGGTTAATTTCTCAAGAGCAATGTTGTCTGCAGAACAGACCTGACCATGACCCCTAGAGTCAGTCCATTCCACAGCCATCTCCTTAGTCTGCTTTGACAGTTACTAACTACAGCCTCCCATGCACCATGCTCCAGCAGTCAGCTGATGACAAGGTCACCCGACAGATACGGAGTGTTGTGGCTGTTTTGCTTACCAGCATGCTTTGCACTTGATTCTGCTAGGCCCCATAGGACGTTCTCATGCTTTTTAATCTTCCCCACAGCCTCTGGAGGTGGTTTGTATCCCCCTCCTAACTAAATGCACCCCAAAATACAGATGATGAACAAAGCCTCAGTGCAGATTAGACCTTCATTCCAGGTCACAGGACTAAAAGCAATAGAGCTAGTATTCTAACTCAGGTCATTTGATCTTGCAGACTTGGTATAGAAGGGATTGGTATAGCAGAGCTACCAAAACATGGACCCTAAGAATAGAAGAGATTTATAACCAAAGACAAAGACTTTTAAGATACACATCTCCAGCTAGAAGTCTCTTTCTACTTTCCCATCCCCAGAAGCGCTCCGCACTCTTCGTAAGCAGTACTGTCCTTGGAACATGGAGAATAGGACTTCTTGCTTGCTCATCCATGCCAGAGTCTTGCTCCAAGTGGGCACTGAAAAGCATGTATATTTAGGAAATGAATGGGTAGATTACCATGGACCAGGCTGAACACTGCTAGCACCCAGATCTTGTTCCTACTAGTTAATTCAGGGCTCTCTGGAAAATGGTATATTCTAAGACTGGGGCAGGAAATATGCAAGATGAGCCAGAGGCATTTTGTAGTGCCTGAAAAGTAATGAAGTGAAAATAAAAACAAACCAAAAAGCCACTCTAATAGTGGTATGTCAAAGGGAAACAAAAAAGCAGAGTGAACTATCACTCACCAAAGCCAAAGCATTTGAGCAAGAACAACAAAAAAGTCATACTGAATTTAAGCGAAAATATAAAATGAACATTCATGTGTCCTTGTGGATATAGATAAATGAATGAATAAATAAATATACAAATAAGAGGGAACAGGCAAAGCTCTAGTGTGGGGGGATGCCCAATAATGCATGTAGATAATCTCCCCTCAATAAGTAGGAGCATGAGTCATAATGGATCCCTTCCAAAGAGTGCATGAGGGACTACAACGGAGAAATCCCACAGGCATTAGCCTACCTCGGCGGTGGAGGTCAATATCAATAGTGATAAATCATGTTGTAGTATGTAGCCTTGACACCATTTGATGAAATTTACATTTTGCCTCTGTGTTCCTCCTCTTACACACCCATACACAGCCCTAGTTAAACTATGAGAAAAAATCAGTCAAATTCTAATTCTAGAACCTACAAATAGCCTAACTAGTTCTCTTCGAAGCCATCATGAAAAATAATGTCTAAGACACTGTCATAGCCAAGAGAGGCCTAAAGAGCCACAGTGATCCTTTATGGGATTCTGGGATCAAAAAGAAATACAAGGGCTGGCCAGATAGGTTGGTGGATTAAAGTGCCTGCTTAGGCAGAAGCAGAGACCAGGGCTCAATCCTGGCATGTGGAGCCAGCCCTACCCCTGGGGCCCTCTGAGGCTGCAACTGAGACTGGGCTTCGTGGCCCACACCTGCAATCCCAGCACTTGGAAGGCTGAACAAAACAGAAGGGTCACTATGGGTCTGATTTGTGTAGCGAGACCCTGTAAACACTGTAGTAAATACATTTAAAAAATACAAGGACACTAGGAGAACCTGGAAAATATGAGTAAACTGTGGGCTTTAGTTAATAATAATGCACCACTATTGGTTCATTAGTAATGACAAATGTACTAAGGGGAAAGTGAATGTGTGAGGTAGATGGTACTCTCTGTACCATCTTTTCCTTTTTTTTATTGTAAACTTCAAACTGTTTTAAACTATGAAAGTTTCATTTGAGAAGAAAAAGGCCAGATCACACTATTTAGAAAGTGGGGCTCCAGGTTGGCTCCACGCTGTATGTGGAGGAGGGAGGAAGTCTAGAGAATGGAAACAAGCTATTTAAGCTCTCAACATGAGCTGTGTCCCCATAAAGAATGCAATTTTACAAATGGAGTTTTTCCAGCAATGATTACTTTCTTGCCCATGTTAGGTCAACAGATCAACAAAAAAAATGCATAAGTTAGTAGAATTCTGCAAAGGTAGACTTTCCTATGGAAAGAACCAACATAGTTTAATAAAGACTCAGAATTTCTGAATTGTGTGGTCCCCTTCCTTAGTGGCTTCCAAAGAACTTCTAATTGCAGCTCTATCCCCCATTCAAACCACAGCAGGTAGATGGACAAGCACCATAGTTTTTGTGAAGATCTGCACTTGCTTGTCTGTTTTGATCATTGTGAATCATCTTCAAGCAACTAAATGATTTCCTTGAAAGATGCCCAAAGGCAGGTGGTTGAGGTGATGGAACAGAGTCCCTTGGGTCAGTGGGTTTGATGTGTTACAGCAAGAGTCATTGTACCATAGTCTGGAGGGAGCAGGTAAGAGCCAAATCCATCACTTCTCCTTCCTTCCTGCTGATCCAGGGGGGCAACTGAGCTCTACAGATGAACTCCCTGATGAACCTGGCCAAGTGGACATTGGCAGGTAATGGGAAGTTGGAAGAAAGGAGAGGGCAGAATATCTCCCCGCCTCACAGGCCCATCCCCTACATGGCTTCAGCTCCCTCCTGAACGCTCATCATGGGTACTGAGAGGTTCACCTCCTGGCTCTGATATATCACTTTTTTTTAAAATGTATTTAGCATAGGATCTGCAAGGTCTCACTACACAGATCAGACTCATAGTGATCATCCTGTTTTCAGCCTTCCAAGCACTGGGATTACAGGTGCGGACCACCACACCTAATCTCAGTCACTGTCTTAGGGCACCCAGGAGGTGGGGCCAGCATAGCATGCTGAGAGATTGAACCCCGGTCCCTGCATCTACCTAACCAGGTGCTTTAATCTGCTGAGCTATCCAGCTGGCCCTTCAGCTATCTGGCCAGCCCTCATCACTTCTTCTTTGACACATCCCTCCCCCATGCCAAGAGGTACAGTGGCCTCTTGTTCTCATTATTTCTGGGTCCTTTCATCCCCCTGTGGCTTCTCAGTGCTTTCACTTTCTGCTTAACAAATTCCCTGAACTAAAAATACTCACTGCTTAAAATACTTAGCGTAGATTCTGGTTTTCTGGTGAAAGTTTGCCATGTCTAAATTCTGATTTGTTTTTATTCCCATCCAGTCCAAGGAAAGGAAATACACACACACACACACACACACACACACACACACACACATTTTGAAAACTCGTTGCATCTGCCTTCCCATCGTTACCTCCTCACAGGTAGTGTGTTTTAGGAAAGGTACAACCACCTGGTTTAGGTAAATACCTACCACTCTGCTGAAGCCCGGAAGCTCTAAAAAGACCCAAGAGTGTGCTCTAGAAGTATGACTGAACTTTCTATGTACTCCTGGATCAATAACCACAGTAAAATTATTCAATGTATCTGCTCTAAAACTAACAAAATTCCTGCCTACACACTTTCAAGCCTTTCCCTGGTCACAAAATAAGAAAGAGATATTCTTCTTTCACCGCTATGATGTCACAGTGGGGTCACTCCTGTACCTCTGGGTTTACTAGGCAAACTAAAAGCAGTATCTTTGATAGCTACAAGATGCCACTACTGGTAAAAAAGTGATGTTGAGTCTTTTCTTTATCTGACTGATACATTCTATTCCTTACAACCATTTGGGGACTTTTAGAGAGGTTCTTGTAGTAATAAAGTATTATTTGGATAAAGGGCCCTTATTATTTGGGGTATGTGTGTAGGTAGGTACTTATTTCATAAATTTTAAAATTAAAACATTCACATTGTCCTGAAATAAGCAATTTGACCCATTTAAATTCACCAGAAAACCATCAATGCTGTAATCAGTTCCTTGCTATGTAAGTGTGATGCCAGTGTCCTTTGGACAGCAAACATCACTTCCAGCTTGTCATAGTATGAATTGCAGAGCGCATATGCTTACAGGACCAGGAAATGCAGGTTCTTTTAGGCAATAGCAGGTGCAGAAATAAGTGCATGAATGTATAAGAACACATATATCCTGTGATGTCAATGGCGAGCAGTAAGTTTTACCACATTGTTTTTCTATAACTCCAAAACTGTTCAACTTTAGAGAAACAAGAAATGCAGTCAAACATCTTTATTGTCTTTCTTCCACTTTTATCAACATGTTGCAATCACTTTCATGGAAGGACAAATTCCTCCCCAGAAGATACACAGGAGCAATGTCTTACGAATGCTGCTCTTGAGCAGATAACACATAATTCCAAAAGAACAAGATGCACATATTCATCAGAAAACCCAAGGTCTGACCCAGTTCTTGGCTTCTCTGGTGCAGCTTGCCCCACACTAGGCACACAATCAAATTAAGTTTCCATGCACATCTGCAAAAGAAGTCATATTCTCTGCGCATTGTCTTACTTCCAGTGGCTCACAAACTTCAGGGGCATACCAGGATTTCCCAGGAGCTCAGCGCAGTCCATGTACTCGACACCAGCTCTATACATTTGGTAGGTAGTTAAGAGCCCAGCATTCTGCAGTCAGGGCCATCCCCCCACTCCGTACTCCAGACCACGCCTTGTAGAACGATGGATAAAGCAATACTCAGGGGACCACATATGCACAACCCTTGGACACGAGATAGTGTTACCTTAAAATAAATTGGGGACCATATCCTGGCCATTGGGGGCCTTGCCTACTAGGCCTTCTGACCAACAGGGATGTGTGAAACTGGAATATCTGTTCTTGCACACTGCGGGGTCCTTGGCTAGAATTGACAAGACCACCCCTATGGCTACTCTTGAAAATCCTCGCCTGTAATCCCAGCACTCGGGAGGCTGAGGCAGGAGGATCAGTGTGAGTTCGAGACCAGCCTGGGCTACAAAAGTGAGCTCAAGGCCAGCCTCAACTGCATAGTGAGACCCTGTCTCCAAAAGACAAAAAAAAAAAAAGAAAAGAAAAGAAAATCCTAGTGGCCAATTAGTCTTGAGGATCCCTGTAGTCCCAGAAGTGTTTATAAAAGGCTTGGGACCCAGAAGGAATGAAGTAAAGGATGTCAGAATGGCAACAGGACTGCTGGCCTTGGGCCCATTTTCTCTCTGTGCCTCAGCATCCTCATCTGTCAGTGGGGACTCTCTGAAACCTTCCTGCCCTACCTACCTCACAGGGCTGTGGTGAGGACCCAGAGAGGCTCAATGCAGAAGTAAAGCTGCTGTTCAAATCTGAAAAGTAAATAAATAAATAAATTTCACTTTTAATTAGACTGAGGCTATCGGTAACGCAGTAGTTTTATTAACTGTTTTAGAAAAAGGATCCTAACACAGCTATACTTCCTCTGGCTATCTTCACAAAAGAATTACATACATGACAGGGATCATGGGACAAGGACCAAAAATGTCCCTCCCTTGGTCTGTATGCAGAGGACCCCCATGGCTCTGCTTGTGTGACACTTGGGAGAATACCTGAAGCACCTCTTGCACTTTAATTCCATATGCTCTTCTCCAGGGAAGGAAAGATCACTGGAATAGAAATCACTTGGCTTCCTCAGCCAGGCTTCTGGAGGAGAGCCTGCAAGTGTGGAAGCCTACCCAGTGCCCAGCTAGAGGCACCTTACTGCCCGGCACCCTGTACAAGGTTTGAAGGTCAGGCCCAAATCTGAAAGCCAGCCTTGATTGGAATATCTGTGACTGAGACCTGCCAACTCATGTGTCAGGAATGTCTAGTTCCTTCCTCATGCAGAGTGCTGGTATTTAATGAAAAAACACAGCCCTGAAAACTGAGACATCCCATGCATTATCCATATTCATGAAAACTGGGACAATACTCCCAGAAATGCAGATGCCTTTTGTACTCAGCACTTCACCTTTTTCATGTGGCTATTTAATACAAATGTCCCAGAAGCGCTTCCACAAGGACCTATCAGATGGCAGCCTCTGCCAAGTCTCTCTGCCCATTTTTGTCTTCTCCAGCCTGGTGCTAGGCGCTGGGAAGGGAATATGGGGGTGGCAAATCAAACAAATCCTTTAAAAACAAGATTCTGGCTTGATCTTTTGCTGCTCAGATTACCAAGCAGATAGGCATTTTATTTTGTTAACTGAAAAGGCTAATTTATATCTTTCGTGGGTCATTTTCTAACCTAAGTGCGATGGAAGCATTCTCCAAGAAAAAGACTTTTTTGTTTGTTTGCCCTTTATATTGCAACTGGTCATCCCACTTGTAGAATTTAGGCAGTGATCTGCTACTTCCACTTGGGAACAGGCCAGCTAGCAAAGCTCTGTGAGGGCACACACATTTCATCAGATCACAGTCGGTGCAGAAGCCCTTCATGGTACCATGTTGTAAGTTGTGACTGGGGAGGTAGCTCAGCAATCTAAGTGTCTGCCTGGCAAGCTCAAGGACCCAGGTTCAATCCCTGGTACCATATGGGCATGCCATGCTGGCCCTGAAACCAGGCGTGGTGGTGCGCACCTATAGTCACAGTGCTGGGGGTACTGAGACAGGAGGATCACTATGAGTCTGAGCTGCATAGTGAGACCCTGTAATTAATTTAATAAATAAATAAACAAACAAACACATACATAAATGGATTGGGCCACATTCCAAGCCCATCCTGGTGGATGGAAACAGTTCATCTCTCTTGTTTCCCAGGCAACAAGCCACACTTAACCCAAACTACACACATTCTTGGGTAGTCTTTTGATGTGTTTGGGGTTCAATTTTTTTCTGTCAAGCACCTGGCAGTTTTCTTCTGAAAAGAATCCATGAAAAATGGCTCCCCAAAAGCAACTGAGAACCCCTATGTGATGTCCAATTTTATTTTTTTTAAGAATTTTTGTATTTTATTTGTTTTCTTGTTTCAGAACTTTTGTTTGTTTATTTATTTATTTTTGTGGCCAGCTCAGCCTGCCCTAAGGGCAGGGCTGGCACAGCATGTGGTGCCGGGGATCGAACTGCGGTCCCTGCAGCCGCCTAAGCTTTCCTAAGCAGGCGCTTTAGACCACTGAGCCATCCTGCCGGGCCCCATGATGTCCAATTTTAAAGTGTCAGTCTAACTGGGCTAAATAATGCCCACATAGCTGCTAAGCACTTCAGGGCATGTCTGGGAAGGTATTTCCAGAAACCATGAAGGTTAGACCCCACAGTCTTAAAAGAATAGCCCTTGCCACCATGTTAGACATTGTCCCACTTACTGAGGTCCCGAAAAGAACAAAAATGGTGGGGAAAGGATGAACGCGTACTCTCCTCTTGAGCATGGACATCACCTTCTCCTGCCTTCTAGTACTTGGCTGGTTCTAAAGCTTTTTAACTCTGCAACAACTTACACCATCGTCCTTCCCTGACTCCTGTTCTCAAGCCTTTGGATTCATACTGAACTATATGGCTAGCTGTTCTGTGTCGCAGCTTACAGGTGGCAAATGACACTGTTGAACCAGACGTAGTCATTTCAAGGTGTGGGGGGTGAGCTCCAGGACAGCCCACAACACCAGAACCTGCAGAGGCTCAAGTGCCTTATTTAAAATAGCACAATAATAGTTTTGACAACAGTATGTTGGATTTCTGCTGGTCTATGGAAAGGAGCAGTTATGCTTAATTTGCCTTCTCTTCTTTTTTTCAATGCTTTTTCATTTTTCTCTTCTTAATTTTTTATATTTTTTTCTTTTTTATTTCTTTAATTTTGCATGCATATATTTGATAATATGAACAACTAACTTCAAGATAACACTGCATTACAACAAATACTGTGGAATTCATATTATTCTGTTTAGTGGAACTTGGCATCATTTGTAACTTCTCTGTTTTAACACTATTATGTACTCGCTTTAAAAAATAAAAACAGCAGGCTGGGGAGATAGCTCTGTGGCACGATTGCCTGCCTGGCAAGTGCAAGGCTGTGAGTTTGAGCCCCAGTCCTGGAAAAAAAATAAAAAATTTAAAAAATAAATAAATAAATAAAAACATTTTAAAATAAATAAAATAGCATAACAGTTGCATATTAACCTCTCCACATCCCTCTACGTACTCTAAATCATCTCTAGATTATTTATAGTACGTGATGCAATTTCCTTCCCTTCCCTTTCTTTTCCTTTCCTTCCCTTTCCTTCCCTTCCCTTCCCTTCCCTTCCCTTCCCTTCCCTTCCCTTTCTTTCTCTTCCCTTCCCTTCCTTTTCTCCTCCTTTCTCTGACAACACTTGACAGAAACAGACCAGCACTAGAGCACCTCTGAATCCCAGTTGGCAGATTTCTAGCTTCCTTTCTTCAACTGATAGAACAGGCACAGATATCTTCAAAGGTTTGAGAGCCAGTTCAGTGAGATAGAGAGCATGAAAGAGACCTAAGAGATACTGCTGTGCCCTTTGTCCTGTGAAAGAGAGAGGTCCTGGGATGGAAGAAGAGTGTGGCTGTTTACTTGATACTTGAAAGATCTCCTCAAGTGAAATTTCAAGGTGTCCTCACTCTAGTGCATGACTATGGTGACACATCTGTCATTTGTCCAGACATGCTTTCACAATTTGAGAGGGTTGCACAGGCCAGCCTAGGGTTTTCCGCACAACCCCTTTAACCACTATGATCAATTTTCTGCTTGGGAAAGCTCAGCAGTGGTTCTCCCTTCTGTGCAGGAATTTAGAATGTAAGTGGAAAGCAATCATGACACTAGTTATTTTAGTGCTTCATGGATGAGCCTGTGATATTCTTAAAACTGTACTAATGTTTGCATGTTAGGTATACCACAAAGTTTCCAAAGAGGCCCTCTGCAGGGCACTATTCAAAAGAAATATAAAATAAGCCATATACTTAACTAGGAACAACATTAAAAATTAACAAGATCAATAACATATTTTGTGGGGCCTGGAGCGATAGCTCAGAGGAATAAGCACTGACCTGGCAAGCACAAGGACCTGAGTTCAATCCCCCAGCCCACATGCCAGGAGCACTGCCTCGGCCCCAGTTCTCCAGGTGTGCTGTCTTGGCACTGGATGCAATAAAAAGACCTGCAAATTCCACGTGAAGTGTGATTTAAAAAAATAATAATAATAATAATACATTTTGTTTAAACCAGTTGTTATGGTTTATGTCTAGTTGTCCTCTCAAAGCTTCATGTAGCCATTGGGCAGGGACTTCTATAGATTGAGACTTGATCCATGATCCCTGGGATTATGTGTTTTAGTATTGATGGGATTATTGGTCTGAGTAGGTCTGGGACTATGGGTGTGGTCTAGGGCGGATATCCTAAGGCAGAGAGCCTGATTGGAATATAAAGAGAGACAGAGACAGAGTAGAGCTGTTGCTCTGCTGCCCTGTTTGGTTGGCTGTCTCTGTCACCATGTTGTTGCTGTTCCACCACCATGAACTGGATGCTGTCTGTCCCGCTCCACTCAGCCTTGGCCCAGCTGAATATAGACTGAAACCACCAATAACTGTGAGCTAATAAACCTTTCCTTCTTTCATTTTGAGTGTTGGGTATTTGTCCCAGCAATGAGTAAAAAGTAACTAAGACACCAATATATTCAAAATATTCTCATTTGAACCTATAATCAATAAACGAAATTGTTAGTGATACATACAGATACATACATACTTTTTTTTCTTCTTCTTTTTTTTTTTTTTTTTTTTTTTTTTTTTTTTTTTTTTTTTTTTTT